>JAMKCH010063550.1:0-18356 GCA_023653785.1 Ophioderma brevispina
CCCGCGTCTGAAGGAAAAGACGAAGGCGCCGGCTAGCCAAGGGGCTCCGCAGCAGCAGCCGCAAACAACAGCAGGAGCAGCAGACTTTTAGTACTCAAGAGCCCCGTCAGAGAACCGAGCCATCCAAGGGCACCAAGGGCCAATCCTTCCAGAAAGGAAACAAGGACAACCGACCGTAAAGGGACGGCGGCGTGTCGGCGGTGGTGGTTACAACAAAGGCGGTCGATCAGGAGGAGGGGGTGGGGGTCGCCGTGGCCCCCCCAGAAGAGGAAGTGACTATCCACAGGCCCCAGAGTCCTCCCTTGCGGTGGGGGGGGGGGAGGCTAGGGCACGTCGCACACCGGTGAGGACGGTGACTTCCGGACGATGGGTCACTACGCACAATATCCCGGGGATACCAGCTCAAATTCACCATCCCCCACCACCCTCAACAAACGGCGAGAGGACAGTGATTCCAAGGACGTGGACAGGCGGCAGCCTCTCCAATGAGATCGTCGAAACAGCCTGCTCCAGAAGGCGGCGTCCTTCAGGTACCGTCTCACGCCGTAGCGTCACCTCAACGTTTTTTTCTTACCACAAAAAAGTCGGAGAGTGGAGCCTGATCCTCAACTCAAGACCGCTAACCAGTTCATCAGCCACGCCTCTTCAAGATTTTTAGCGCGCTTCGTCGCGCACAGTGCTAAAATGATCTTTTTTTACAAACCCCGTTTCATTCATAAATTTTTCTCAACCCCTCCCCCCCATGTCAAAAAGAAAGTTACGTCACCTGACAGTTCCAGTGCTTCCCGTTCGGATTGTCGACGGCGCACCGCACGTTCACCAGGGTAGTGAAGGTCGTAGCAGAGTTCTAAGGGAGAGGCCACTTCGTCTTCGTCTACCTGGAGACTGGCCTCATGACAGCGCTTCCAGAGAACAGCTCCAGCACTCCATAGCAGAGACAGTCCGCAGATCGTCTCCCACCTCGGGTTCGTGATCAACGACACGAAGTCCAACTCGCCCATCACAAACATCGACTTTCGGTGAGCGGACGCTGAATTTCAAAGAAGGGAAATAGCGTCTCGACCGCCGAGCCGATCGCATCCACGACGCAGTGCGCCGGATCCTCATGGAACTCAGACGAGCACCAGCCATATCTGTGGCTACAATTACTGGGCCTCATTTTTTAAGACCGCATGACAACGTGGTAACGAGCTGCCAGACTCCGCATGCGAAAGTAAGTAATTACAGCTTGCACGGGGTTCTATAGCGGTTCAATATTCGCCGAGACCGGATGTCCAAGAGCATTCGAACACCCACAACCGTCAGCAGGAGCGATGCGTGGTGGTATCAGCCGGAAAATCTCCACCCGGGAGAGCCATTCATTTCAAGACCCTCATCTTTCACTCTCATGACGGTTCGAGGCGAAGAGCGGCTGGGGAGCCCACGTGGAGACATTCGCCCTCTCAGGGACTTGGACAAAGAGGCTGGCCACGCACCACATTCAACAGTTGGCGCTGTGGGGCAGTCCATCTGGCGCCGATGCTGACTCTCCATCTGGTCAAAGGAAGTCACGTCCTAGTCAAGTGCGGAACAACTTGTCGGTCGTCTCCACATAAACCAAGCAGGGAGGAACCAGAGGCCACCCTGTGATACAGACAGTCAAGCTTCGGAGTGGTGTCTCCTGCATCGATCACTTGCAGATAGCCGTTCACCTTCACGGGGAAGACACCACCCTGGCAGATGCCCTATCGAGGAAGGACACAGGGAAGTCGGGGACCATCGAGGTCCGGGGTTCGTCGGGGGAGTGGCACCTCAACCCCACGATATGCAAAGTCGTCTTCAACAAATGGACACACCACGTGGAACTGTTCGCAAATCACCTCAAATCCCAGCTCCCGACATACTGTTGGCGTGGGCCAGGGACCCAGCGGCCCTTAACCAGGACGCCATGACAACGGAGTGGGACAGAGTCGCAGTATACGCCTTCCCTCCGATCGCCCTAGTTCCTCGAGTTATGGACAGTTAGACCAGTTAGACATTATTTTATTCAAACCTCATCTTCCATGATTATACATAAATGACATACAATAACGTTATCGAATTATAGTGTTTAAACAATGGGAGAATTATACAGTGTATATGCAGTCTAAGAATGAAGGTCAAATAAGCATCCAAATTGTAAAAATCTATAATAATTATATATCATTATTACTGAGTTGTAATCAGTAAGATTTGGTCATTAAAACAAACGATTATAGAACGATATCATAACATGTTTGAACTAATAAATAATGAGTATGGGTTGAAGGATGTCGTGTGGGAGTGGCCATTAAGATCAAATGAACTTTAAGATTGACCCCACCCAGTAGTGGAAAGTGGGACTTATTGTGGGACATCAAAAGGCGGGACACAAAACAAAACAAGACAGGACAAAACAAAAACAGGACAGGACCGGGGGTAACAGGAGTGATTGTCAAACTGTGTATAATATCGGGGTATCAAAAACATAAACAGTTAGATTGCGAAGTTAATGAGTGCTATATCATATATCGGGAAGAGTGAAGCAGAATGCACAACGAACTGGGGCCGAATAGAATGGGAATAGGGCCAAGATGTTGGCGGCCAGCTACGGGGTTTACCGATTTAAAATTTGAATAGTATTATATAAATGATTAAACCGGAGTAGGGTAGTTAATTTATGCAATGGAAGTTATGTAAATTAAGCAGATGATGTACATAAAACAAGGAAAAAACAAAAAGTAAAGAGGATGGTATACGTATTCGTATTTGGCAATAGTTGACTTTTAAAATTTGATTTAAATTTATTGACTGCATTTGATGAATTTAAATTTGTAGTTCAAGGGGAATGCACATCTAGGACCGGAATTTTTGATGAGTATTTAGTTAAGTTCAAAGTTGGTTAATGGTATAAAATTGTTGGCATGTCTAGTGTTACATTTATGAAGATCTTTGTGATTATAGAAGGAATTTCAAAGTATTCAAATGATTTGGGAAGGTTATTGTTAACATAACGTTACATGAAGATTGCTGTTTGAAGCTTATTTAATCGATATGTAAGTGTTTTTACTTGGAAGAATTGTTTAGTATGAGTTAAATAGGGCGAACCAGTACAAATACGGATTGCTCGTTTTGAAGTTTAAATAGTCTATCAAGGTGAATTGGATTATTTGAGTTCCAGGGACAGTGAGATAGGTTAAGTGTATTATTCGAAATTGCCCAGGCAATATTACTGTATGAAATATAGGGAAGAACAAGAGTATTGTATAATGTGAACAGGACATTAGGTGGTAGTGTGTATTTGAGTCTTCTAAGAACACCAATACTTCTAGACACTTGATTTGTGATCTTGGAGATATGGTCTTTCCAGTTCATATGTTTGTCAATTACAACGCCTAGAAAAGTAGTGTTATTTACGGGATTAATTTTGGAGTTACCAATTTGTATGTTGAGTTTAGGGAGTTTGTTAGGATTTTGGTTGAAGGAATTGTGTTGTTTTTTTAACCTTAAGTGAAGAGTTATTTGCTTTAAACCAATTTGTGACATGAACCATTTCAGTGATTGATGTTTTGATGAGGGTATCTAGGTTGGAATGAGAGAGAATTGTTATAGAGATTCAACCCACCCATCGTGTCACCAGAGGGAAAAGTTTTGGACAATCGTCGATAAGTTGGGAGAGGAGGCAGTAAACGAAAATATGTGGCCCGATTCACCTGTTTTATACACGAACTAAGATAATCGAGCGCCTCCCTTTCATGTTGGCATCCTTTTTTACAAAGAGTGCAAAGACTTTTGTGTGCCTTCTATCCAAAACACGGGCGCTCAAGCTTCAACATTCAACTCGCCGTTACATTGAATACACTTGAAGCAAACATAAGATTAATTAGAATGCTCTGAGAGTTAATGTACCTACCTGTAAATGCGATTAATTTGACTCTTGAATGCGTTCATGAGCATAGAATGTTTTTCTCTGCTATCGACTCGATGTTTCAATAGATGTTGCGTGGAATTTTAATTTCAACCCACTGCACTTGCCCCTCCTTCATTGCCCATACCTTCTGAAAAGTACTAGAGGTGACACCGATGGGTTTTGACTCTACTTATAGTGTCATCTGCAATAGAACGAAAGAAAGAAAAAGATCAGAGGAATGGGGATGTCGTTCACATAGAGAAGAAAGAAAGAGGCCCGAGTATAGAGCCTTGGGGACACCGCATTTCCAGGAAGACACCAGACGGATGAGTTCCAAAACGGGTAAATGTTTGCCTATCGGAGATAGTCTGCAAGAACTGTAAGGGAGTTCTTCTCAAGTTAACCAGGACAAGCAGCTGCAGCATGATTCGGTGTGCCCGAATTGGCCTCGACAACCGTGGTTTCAAAGATCCTGCGATGCTGTACGCCACCCGTTGACTCTTCATGAGGAAGGTCCTGATCAAGACTCCGGGGGGGGGGGGTCTCCTTCCGATGGAGACTCTGAAGGCGTCTGTCAACCTGACTGCATGGTCAATTTCATCCAGTCCTACGGAGCAGCAGGCCTTTCGCTCCAAGGGCTGTCTGGTTGGGAGAGGCAAGGAGCTACAACACGGAAGACTTTAATTCCAGATGGCAAGTACCGGACCTGGTGCAGGGATCACCAAGTGGACCCTCTGCAGGCAATTACGGGACGGGTGGCCAGGCACTTCCTGATGCAGGTATTCGAAGACGGAGCCAACCAACGCACAGTCAGGAGTTGCCCCCGCACGGCAGTAAGAGCCATCCATCTGGGGTTGGCGGAGGCATAACCGGGTCTAACTCGCCAGCGCTTCACGACCTCATCAAGGGGAATGCTACATCAACGGCCGCCCGAACGCTAGTTGGTACCAGCATGGGACCTGCAAACAGTCCTCCACATCTCAATAGTCCTCCTATGAGCCTCTTCACCAGGCATCCTTGGCGGACACCATCAAGAGCTATTTTCCTTGTCGCCGCAGCATCAGGCAGAAGAGTATCGGATATCATGCTCTGTCTAAAGCGAGATCCCTAACCTTCACAGGGAACGCCGACTCGCCTTCTTCCCCAATCAGGTTACCTAGCCAAGAATCAATCGCTCGGCTTCACTCCACAGCGTCATACTCCCAGATCTCCTACAAGGGGCTTCGGGTTCCAGCGATATTTTTTTTTTTTTTGGGGGGGAGGGACCCTGGTGTCAGTTGAGCCTGAAGAGGTTACCTCTGCAAGACTCAGCCCTATAGAGGGTCTCACGACCCAACTTCTTCCTCACAACTCAGAAAGAAGCAGTTTCCCCGGTCCTCCAAGACGGACAAAATTAGCCAGATGGATCGGACAGTTCATAAAGGCAGAGCCGAGCTAGTAGGAGGAGGACTCATCTGGCGGGGACGCACATAAGAGCTCACGATGTAAGATCTCAGGCGGCGGCCTGGGCCTCATACCGGGGCGTTCTTACAAGATATTCATGGACGCAATGGGTGGGTTGTTCTGTCTACATTCCAAAACGTTTATCTCCGAGATGTCATAGTACACAGCGGTTCGACGGCAGCTAGGATCCTGTCTTCAGCTTCCTAGTCATCGTTGCAGGCCTCCACATCTTCAGTCGCCACAGATCCCAGTAGCACTTTACACCTGAAGTTGGTACAGTGCATCTGTTATATATTGTTTTGTTCAACCTTCTCCCGGCGAGATCATATCACCAAGTTCGCTTGCCTTATGGCACGAGCACTCTGATATCCGGGTTGACTCTACCAGTTGACATATGTGCATTAAGTCAGGCTTGATGGGAAAGTACTAGGAGATGTAGGTGATTCCCCTCTACCCGGGGGAGAGGCATTATCGCATCTCGTATATTACCATTCAAGCCTGCGACGCCAGACGGGCCTCACGGTTTCGCTCTCCCGCCCGTGGAGTCAACCAGTGGAAAGAGCATTACCAAAAATGATCAGAAGTCTCAGTGTTGCTAGATAATGGCCACCTGACGTGTGCCGCACCCCCCATCAGGGGTTGCCCAAATTTGTACAGTGGGTATCGTAGGATTATTGCTAAAATGAGCATAAGAAAATGATAAGGCATTAAGTCAGGCTCGAATGGTAAGTATACGGAGATATGGAAGAGGGGAATCATAGACACGTACTCATTGATATAAAACCACAGGCGACAATCAAGTAAACAAGGTGCAATGCCGTGAGAGATAAAACTCTGGGGTGTGTTTTATTGTGTTACACCCCATTTCCGCGTCGTCTGCTGAATTAATGTCGCCGCGACATTAATTATAAAATTGTTCTGTTCCCATAAGCGCGCTGATTTGGGCTTATCTTTCAGATGAGGGCTAATGTCTATAAAGCTTTACAAACCATGTAAAAAATATCACTTTTGAAAAATATAGAGGGTGCACTATTTTTTGAAATGGTGCCAGTGTCTCTTCAAGATACTCCTGCTAGTTGATTTTAAGTTGAGTTGAGGGAAATGGGGAAATAATGGTCTCAAAATAACTGAGCAGCTAAAGATTTTTGTCCTATTCATAAATAAGATAACTGATATTGTTTGCATTATGATTCAATCATTATTCTATTCAGATGTCATTTGCATGGGTAGTAGTCTAAATAATGACGTGCCGTTATTTAGTTTCTTATTTTTCATAGAAAATTGGAAAGAACTTTATTGCAACCACTCTTTCAGACGTGACCCACGATTGAGAGCACAGGACATGATAGACAAATGCACCCTAAAATGCACATTACCAGCCAAGTATCAAGGCTGTTGCGGGAAACCAGATGAGAGGTTGTGCAAGGTTTGCTCTGGAAGCAAGGATGAGCTGAGATGACACCAGAGCCTACTTCTATCTAGAATAGGTAAATACTAGCTGAGAAAATACAGATGTTGCCAATTATCAAAAGATTGTAGTTTTTGCAAACTGTATTAACCACATTTAGTATATGTTTGAGAAGTGTCAGTGAACTTTCTAATAAAGGAGTTACAAGTCTACTTTTAAATAGATAAAGATAACTAGACATTTTGAGACTTTGAGACATGAAGATTTTGATGATTGGAAAGTTTAGTCTTTGTGACCACTGTGCTTGACCATTCAGCTCATCATTTCTATCCTAGCTTTTCAAGTTTGTGTTGTAGGGGTAAGTGCGAGTGTTGTGTTCTCTTGTTTAAAAACCCCAAGTTTTCTTGCATTTGATCACTGAAAATATATAGAGATCCACCAATAATCAGTATTTATGATTTGTTCTCATTTGATTGATATTGATAGGGGGGGAGTTTGAATCACTGAATTTCGGCAAGTGACAGTTTCCGTGGACGACACAAACCATCCCTGATGAGTCAAGGTTCAAAACCTCTGGGGACCAAAAAGACGAGTTCCATGGATACTGGTAAGTAAAGCAGGAGAGAAGAAAGCTCAGAAGATATGGCTGCAACAGCATATGCTCTTTCACCATTTGTAGGGATAAGGATGTTAGATGAAGGCCAAAGGTGGTTGTACACCAGTGTTGACCCCAATGCAATTATCTCTTTATTTTTAGAACCAAAATTAAGCAGCGCGACACAGTTTTGACAATGATATAAGTAGGAACTGCAAGAGCTATATCTCTGCAAAATCAGGAAAAAAATCATTGTGGGAATCTTGCATATAGGCCAGGGGCGGCGCAGGGTAAAATCATAGGAGGCGGAAAACACTCATGGGGAGGCAGGAAAACAGTACACAACCCAATCATTTTTGCGTTAAAACCCCTTAATTCTTGCGCAATTTTATTCGTAAAACCCCTGTTTCTACTTTGAAACTCTCAGGGGGGGGGGCTGCCTCCTGCCACATACCTGCCACTCCCCTGGTGCCCGCCCCTGATATAGGCCTACAAAATGTTATTACTTTGTAATGTATATCACCCTCTATATCCCCTTTCTCCATAGAAAGAGTGGAACAGATTTAAGAAAATCATATTTACCGCCAATGATGAAATTTTCTTCAAATTTCATCCGGAATGTAGTTAGATACATAATTCTAATCAGTTGTCAAAACTGTGCTGCCGTTGTATATTTTTTGTTTTATTCTGGTTTGGTCATAATAAATGAGGACTTCAAACAGATGTGGTAATCAGCGGGTAGACTGACAGATCCGCCAATGTTGCCGTAGCCAGCAGGGTTGCCGAACCGACCAAGTGGTTGTTAATGTTATATGGCCTCCATTTTTCTGAAACATTTAAAAAATATATTTTCTCATTTTATTTGAGAAAAGATTTCTCACGGGAAATGCACTTTGTTTTACTATAAAAAGAGAGGCAAAGGGGGAGAAAAAGGGGATCCTAGAGTGGTATGCAAAAATGCACATGTTTAGATTGCACAATAGGGAAGTGGGAAGGCCCCCAAGGATGCATAAACTTAGACAACTTGTTTATGTTTTGATCAAAACAGTGTAAGATCAGGGAATTTCCCAATAGAAGTTAGAACATAGGAAGGGATGTAATTCGGGTGATGATGAATCGATTGGCAGCTAGTGTAAAGTATGTTTATGCATGAGAAGGATGTAATGATTATTTGGTAGAAGGGGAATCTATCGTGAGACAGATTACAACTATACTGGAAGGACTCTCAGCCAGCATCCAATATAATAACCCGCGTAGCACAGACATTTGTAAACATCTCAAGATACAAAAAGTTTGGTGATTAAATATGTTGACGACTGGCAGAAACCCGAAACGTGCATTCTTAAGTGCCGCAAGTGCCTTAAGGAGAGGGGACCAAAACCCAAAAGTTTTACAGGGGTCAAATTTGTAAATTGATCCAATAAGTTGAAAGCACACCATGTTATGTGTCTTAACCATAAGGATTCAGAAAAGTTTGTTTGTAATATGTACACCTAAAGTTTCAGAGTTATAGGCTTAAAAACACAAAAATCAATCATCAAAATCAACATAAAAATAATAAAAAAAGTAAAATTTTAAAAATTGCTCCGATTTGGATAAAGAAATGGTGAAATTATTGGTGGAGCTCAAGGATAAAATTAAGGAAATAGTTTTGAGTGTCTCAAATGTTGCTTAAGAAGTATTTTGGTTCTTGGGGGGGTTGTAAAAAAGATCAAGCCCCATTGACTGAATTGGACGTTGGACGTATGTGCCCCATACATCGGAAACTAAGCATTTAAGACCGTCAAAAATTCCTATGTATCCTATGAACTTCCACCAATAATTTGACACCATTTTTTATCCAAATCGGAAGCAACTTTTTAAAAATTTGACCCCTGTACAACTGAAATTGACCTTATATTGATTTTTGCTGTGTTTAGCCTATACCTCTGAAAACTTTAGGTTGTACATATTACAAAACTATACCTTTTCTGAATCCTTATGGTAGACACATACATGGTGTGCTTTCAACACGATTGGATCAATTACAAAAATTTGGACCCTGACAAACTTTGTTTTGGCCCCATTCCTTTAAGGCACCACTTGCGGCACTTAAGAATCGCGTTTCAGGGGTCCGTGTCAGTCTGTCAACATATTTTAATCACTAAACCTGTGTACTTGAAGAGGGTTACACAAAAAAATGTGTGGCTAGCTCCAGGGCTTAACGGTAGCTAGAAAAGCTAGTTTTTACTCTGCATTAAGGAGCAGACATCAAGTTCCTAGTGACAGGCTATATAATTCCATGGGAACAGAGTTGTGTAATTATTCTACTGTCATCGTTGACGACGAAGACGTTGCTGGGAATCAAAATAGGATTCCAATGGTGGACAGATAGAAATAGTTTTTGGGGTGAGATCTGTGGACTATATACGTGGATTTATTATGTAGAGGGCGACTTATTTAACGGGTCTCTTGAAAATGCTGGAACAAGTTACCTCAGGACGAGAAGATTCCCGTGGAAATATAATACCTGGGGTTTTGTATGAACTTGTGCGCGGTCATTTTGAAGTCTTCGCGTCTGTGAGGACAGATCATCGTTGAACTGCAACACTTCTTGTGGACGTAGTGCGACATTCTTGAGACACAATAAGTATCAGTTATATAAATGGTTGGGTAATGTGTGATTTTGTTTATTGTACTTTTGTTTATTTTGGACATACCAAATTCTTCAACAAAATCAAGTAAAGTCATTTAAAAACTGTTTATTAGATTAAAATTTAGATCATTTGTGCACAAGGCTCATTTATTTGTTGTTTGAAAGGTATTCTGACCTTAGACGTCCATGAGACATGATAACACTACCCACAATGCATTGCAAGCGGGGTAAATTTTTTAATTTTGGTTAGTTAATCTAATAATGGGGTTTTTTATATAGAAAGTGATTGCAAAAGCTAAAAAAAATGATAAATTTGAATTTCCAAATTTTAACACAACCCCAAGGTAAACAAAATTTGGTCCTGGGTGAAAATTTGGCTTCATGATACATTATCATAAGTAAAATATTGACTTCCCGCTGAAAAATAAAAAAGTTCCTATCCAATAGAATTGGTTAAGGTTTCTGAATTCTGTAGGGATTCTTGCAATATACTGCCGGCTACGACAACATTTCCGGATCCGGCAGTCGGCCCAAACCGTTAATGTAGTGTTTTTTGAGTTTATCTTTTGTGATCCACATCCTCGTCCCCCTGACTTACCTAAAAAAAGTTGAGATTTTTATATCATCTGAACCGTTAGCCTTAGTAACCCACGTGTACCGAATCCACTCAAATTCTTTGAATAAGCTTTTCTTAACGATATCTAGTAAATAATGAATAAAACAGAAGGTGCTGGAATGATGAAATGCACCTTTAAAACCCTTCCTCGGCATGGAATAATAACTCTATTTTGAAAGTTTTATGGGTATCATGATCCAAGCATCTGCTATATCAAAGGGCTTGCTATATCAAGTGGTTTACATTATGTTTGTTACATCATCCTACATTAATGTGTGATTG
This sequence comes from Ophioderma brevispina, assembly GCA_023653785.1. Classification (NCBI taxonomy): domain Eukaryota; kingdom Metazoa; phylum Echinodermata; class Ophiuroidea; order Amphilepidida; family Ophiodermatidae; genus Ophioderma; species Ophioderma brevispina. Next base: position 10,887 of record JAMKCH010063550.1, read on the forward strand.
AAAAATGCAGTAAGCCGGTTTTGTTTCTCAAATACAGCAAGCCTTCTATATTCCTGGTAAAATTTGAGTACTTGAAATGTACTTGCAGAACTGAATTTCTTTAAGAACACTCATCTGAACTCATCACCCCTTCTCTGCCCAAGAATAAAACTGGTAGCCATACTTTGGACGGTTTCCAATTTTTTTATGATTTTTACGATGTATATACGTGGCAAACTGGTGACCAAAAATCAATAATGGAATACGGAAAGCTGGAAAAAAGGAAACTGGTTGTGGGTGCACTATTAATGCTTTATAAGGTAGAAAATGGGATTACAGGAACTACTGGAACTTTATCCTTCTACTTCTTATGCACACAGTTTACATGATTTAAGTGCATCGCTCTTGTTTACTCAATTAGCGGGGGCCTGTGCGAAGCATGGGCATACCGCTATACTGCTTAAACCTAGAATTACAAAGTAATCATAAAGTAATTACAGAATGAAGATCAATACTGTTTCTGTTTGTTGTCTTTTTAATTTTATTATTTTATTTGTATCACGTGTCCTTTTCGCGGATTATGTTTGTGGGGCCTGCCGGGCCTCTCTCCTTCGCTTTTCTCCTGCATCCCTTTCCGCTCACGTCCTCTCCCGCCCCCCGGTCTATCGCACCCCCTTGATCCTCCCCCTCTCACTGCCCCGTCCTTTTTCTGTTTCCCCCATGTTTCCCGGTCCCGCCTGTTTTTCTTGTTTCTTTTTGCTGCAATAACAAAAAGGTACACTTCTGTACATCATTTTTGTGCCAAACCACAAAACATTTCAAGTACATCACAACTATAAGACTCGCATCACAAATATCCGTTGTTAATGAGAAGTAACATTCAGCACATTTCGAATACTTTCAATTACAATACCTTGTACTTCCAATTTATATCAGGGATACATAGTCTACCAGTCGGGAAAAAATTGTAATGTTTTGGATGAGGGCTCTGTAGACTACATATCAAAACTTTATATTCTGGAAAACCCTTTTTGCATGTTTCATACCAGCAATGTGCAATGATGAGAAAGCTACACCAGAGGAGCCTGCATCATGCATAAAGGTACAGTGATTTAAATGGGATTCCTCAGGGCCATTGTGTGTCCCATCCTCCATCCAATATGGATCTCTTGAAAGAAGTGAAGAAAAATTGTCCGTGGAAAAGCTATATAGAATGGTGCCAAGGTTGGTTTTATTTAAATTCATTTCAGAAAATTCGAGAAAATGGGTGAAGGGGGGGGGTTGAACGAAATGAACTATCACTTGAAAGCAGAGCAGCAGCATTAATTAAAGTAGAAACTATAACAGTCATGGGGTCCATGAAATTGTGAATGTTAGATTCACTCTGCAACTATCAGTCATTTTTAAAACAAATTTGTGGATATTTTCTAAAAGTTGTTGGTTCAATATTTTAGAAATATTTTTGATATTACAACTGGTGTTGACACAATAAGGTATTTCCAGTGAGTGGTAGTAGACTCAAGAATAGGTTTGTCCCAAATATCAAAATTGTCCCACAAATCATATTTTTCAACCTCAAAAGTGTGTGGGCCCTGTAAAATCTGTACTGGTACCCCTTACAGCTATAACAAGAAGTGATTGCCTTGATTTAGTGGCCAAAGGAATAAGATGAGCACATATCAAGTGTTGATGGAAAACAGACTTATAATTATAACATCTGGACCCTGTTTCATAAAAGTTTAGATTACTCATAAGTGGATTTAAGAGTTATTCTTCCAAGTGTTTATTCACTTAAGAAGAATTTGTAAGAAATTCATAAATAAATAAAATGGGACCCCAGTATAAAAGAGGAGCCTAGGTAACTTCATTAATCTCATAGAATCATGCTGTGTATAATAGTATTTATATACCTCATATATAGACCCCTTTACGGATTTGGTAAAGTGGAGCCTTAATTCCACCTAGCTTCAAGAATTGAACCAAAAATAACTATGCCCTGGGCAAGAGCGGGCATAGTTCATTAACTATTCCCTGGACACCTCTCCCAGGGTAAAAATCTGTCTTACAAACTATCCATCCCCCGTTATTATGAGTGTACATATTAAAGCTAGTGTAAGAGATGAATATAATCAGCCCCTGATCGTATTTGTTTACTCGTATGTGGGAGTCTGTGCTGTATTGTAACTGTCTGATACAAACCGGGATACAAACAAGAGCAAGGCAATGGCTGAATCGCAGATCCGTAGGTGCATTCATGCTTTGGAGGTTTTTGTTACTGTCACTTGAAACCTATCCTCTGATGTTGCGACAGGACCTGTCTAGCGCCATCGGCGTCGCGCTTTTGCTTGTTTTGGAAATAAAATGGCTGGTCGGCCCATGGCAGTCGTCACTCCTGTTTGACGGGGCGCTGAGCAACGATGTTTCTACCGTTATCATCACCTAGATCCCATATGTCCTGCACTAAATCAAGAGACAACATGGTTATAGGTTATGTAACAGAATTATAAGTTGGAATTATCACATTTCATCCCGTGATGTTTTTTCACTGTTAGGGAAATGCTTGAGCGGTGATTTACAAGTTGCTGAATTCGAGCTGCAAGGAAAATTGTATACACATCTTGCCAACAAAAAAAGTGGCAAGAAGTCGATTACGGGACCGTTTTTGGACTGCCAACATCAACTTCCTCACACAAGAAAGGTTGATTGCTGAATGCTGAAAGTTTTGGACCCTAAGTTACACAAATTTGTTAAACCATGCATGCATGCCATGAAGGGCCTACAGCTCATGAGCTACACATCATATTTATGAGGCCTGTGTTATGACAAAATCGATATATTCGGTAAGTGAAAACAATATTGACTGCTTTTTATTCGAGCATGGTTAAACTATAGGCACTAGGTGATTTCAAAGCCATACTATGCCCCTCGGCTTACGCCTCGGGGCAATGTATGGTTTCGAGATCACCTTGGGCTATAGTTTCGAACCATAGCCCTCATAGCGTCAATATTTTGTATAAAGCAATAATAGCAATTTGTTGAAGAGCACCCCTTTTTCCCACAAATTTTGAGATTGGTTGCCCAGTTGCAGTTAGTAATGGCAGTGCCTCAAGGGGTTATGCCCAATCTTTTGGAAGTATGTTTTTTTTTAATTTGAAATTGTACTTTAACTTTTTTATGAGATGTTGTGATATTAGTTAAAGCAATAATAAGAATTTATTGTTTGAAGAGCACCCCCAATTTTTCAAAATTTTGAATTTTTGCACAGTTTCATAGTAATGCGCTAGTGCCTCAGGGGTTAATGCCCATCTTTTGAGAAAATTAGTTTTTGTTCAAACAATTGCCCAGGTCTACCATGCCTGTTTAAAATTTATGGCAGTGTATAATTAGTTAAAGCAATAATAGCATCATTTTGTTGTGAAGACACCCCCATTTTCACAAATTTTGAGATTTTTTGCACAGTTGCATTAGTAATATGTCTCTTGCTAGGTTAATGCCCAATCTTTTGAGAAAAGTATGTTTGTTCTTAAAACGGGCCCAGGTCAGACTCATGGCGCGGTGTTTAAAATTCATGCTGTGTATAATGTTAGAAGCAATAATCTTGCATTTGTGTGTGAAGAGCACCCCATTTTTCAACAAATTTTGAGATTTTTGCACATTTTTGCATTAGTAATTGGCTCAGTAGCTCGGGGTTATAATGCCCAATCTTGTGAGAAAAGTAGTTTCTTTTTCAAAAGATTTGTGGGTACAGATTCAAACTATAGGACTTTAATTAACCAATGAGTATTCTTTGATTTCAATCAATTTACTTCCATTGTATGAAGATGACTCCATGGGGAGCAACATTTACCATCTACCATATTTGAGCTGATGTCCAGTCCCGACCACCCATTGGTAACCCAGGAAGGTTCAACAGTGTCTTACCAGTAAACATTTTGCTGCCCAACTTGACCATTCAGATGGACCAGCCTCCGAGGCCGATGAGATCAGAGTAACATGGTGAGGAGATGCCCGTAAGTTGATTCCAGAAAGATTCACCATATTGTAAACTACCTTTGGTACTGGTCTTAAATGTTAGTCTGAACAAAATGCCAGGAGAAAATGGAATAAATTTGAGCCTATTCTGTTCAAACAAATCATTGTCTATTTTCAGTATTTAATACATTCGTAGACGTATGGTTGTGGAAGGGGTGGTGGCTCTGGTGGGGTGTTTTGTGTGGTTTTCATTAGTGTGTGTGGATGGTGCCGCAATATGCAACTTCCGTGGATGCACTACAGATCTTCGTGCTTTATTCAAGGTGTAGAAATTGCTGTGGACTGAATTTCAGGGTTAGAAAAGCTAAGCCACAGCAGTCAATCCTATTTTTGTGACTATTGCTGATTTATCTTTGAATTCTATTTCGCTTAACTACATGTAACTAATGTGCAATGATTACAGCATATCCACCCAATAGTCCATGGACCTGCTTTAAACATACTTATAATACCACAAAAAATCAGGGGGTGTGGACGTAATTTCGATTAGTGAGGGGCTGAGACTACGGGCAACACCAACACATCTATCCTGACCTTGTGCGCATGCGTTGTAACAGCTCGTGAAACACAGTGGCCAGGCCCCGATGAATGGTTTTGATATCGTGCAGCCCCCGGGCATAGTCTGTTTCACATCACAAATGGTTTATTAAATTAACTCACAACTTAAAAAGTTTAAAACACAAATTACTGCCCAAATTCCACATAATGTCAGGGCCGGTGGCGCAGTATTAGAAACATATTACAAGCAGAGAGCTTGAGCATGTGTCAGTGGCGAATACGAACTATTATCTATGGCCAAGGCTAAGCAAGGCAGACTTCACTGTCACTGACTGGGGCTGTACACCACACACACACGCGCGCCCTGCCATGCATTGCCACTCAATGACAATGATTGCGTATGTGTGCGAAATGCAAATTCACACGGATGATTTAAAACACATATTGAAATTCATACTACTAAAATTACATGCCCGTGTTCTCCTACACAACGCAAAACATGGGATATCGTTAGCAGATCAGCAGATGATGAGGAGCAACCTAGGCTCGGGCTAGCCCAGTCAATGCGTCCAAACACACACACACAATCGCCTCGGCCAGCTATATGACTATCGTTGTAGGCCCAAGTTATCGAGAATTCTTCAAGTTTTTCTGATCGTAGATCCACTTCTGGGGTAGCTCTGGTCGGGAACGGGTGAACCTTTGAATCGGATTCGGTGACATTTCCATGCCACGTGCAGCAGTGATTGCCGTAGTAAACACCTTGCCACAGGTCTCCATGTATTGGGTTGTGGTAGGTTGTATAGGTCAGCGCATTAATAGAAACTATACGGGTCCACTCACGCATTTTTTAAAACTGGCATTCATTTATCACCTTTGACTTACAAATCCATACCAAAGGACACTAATTCCTATTTGTAACGGATGTGCAATTTGAGTCAGTCTGTACTTAACAAGGAATGTTTGGCCGTCAATTAACTGGCGCAAAAATGACAGAAATGAAAGGCCACTGAAGTATACTAAAATTTGCCTTTATTACAATTCTACATCGAAAACTCGTGTAGACACCAACTGTTTAATATATACCTCATTTTATTGCTTTATTTGTCCTACTAAATTATATATGTGATAATATACAACCCAGGGGAATCGGAATTACCAATAGGAGGTCGTTAAGTGAAGTATTTTAAAACTTTTTCACCGCCAGGTTTTTGCATCGGAAAAACCCTCGATATCCTATGTACTTAACTCTTAGCCCAGGGCGTCGCTATAAACAACCGTGGCATGAACTCTGATCCGTTTGTCGTCAATATTGGGGAATTCAGGTCTGTGATTACAGCTGAATGAAATAACAACGTACGTGTTGCTCGTACTTTGTTGAATGAATGGGTGCGATGTGTTGTAAACATGTTAGTGAAGAATAGAAGAAGAGTAGCAACGGCGGCGAAATTTTAAATGATTTGTCAGTTTGAGGGATTTTGGAAATTCAAAATCTCAGGTTTTTTTTTTTACTAAAAAATCTAGTTGGTGCTCACCTGGGTAGAGCCAGATAAATCCTCCTTAAAATACTTCTTCTTTCTCTGTGCCAATTTTCACCACTGATAAAAAAAATAAATATGGTTTTTAAAAGAAAATGTGTACCCCCAAAAAAACGAACTTTTAGGGTATTTCCTATAGTTTCGACAGGGCACCCAAAAATAACCCTTCCCCAACTTTCGTGCATAACTTTAGGTCCTGTCCCCACTGACAAACATGGTTTCATTCATCATGTATTGGATCAATGTAAGATCTGCATGAAGCAGTAAATTGAGAAACCGTATATTTGATAACAATTGGGCATAATATTATGTGTTTTGGACAAATGCTTTCAAAAGGAAATTCCAAAACGGGAAAGGATTATCGCGCTGGCAGCGCAGGTACCTGAAAGTGACGCCCGAGTAAACAAATACGCGATACGCGTAACGTCATGATCGTCATCGTGAACGGACGTGCGCGTGGCCAGTTTTCGTGCATACGTAAGACAGGGAGAAAAATTATCTCCGCTTTTAATTTTTGCCATGTTTTTAAACGATTTTTTTTGAGCTTTTCATTAGCAAGTACGTAACGTCTCGGTGATATATCTAAGATATAAGAAATTACTTAAGTAACGATGATGTTGAAGTGTTTTGAAGCTTTTCACAGGTTCTGTATGCTGATGACACCAACCGTATTTGACGAGTTGAATATGAACTTCAACGTGCCTAGATGCTGTATTCAATTATTGGCGAGCATGGCATCTCACTGTAATACCCAGCCAAAACCAAAATCGTTATTTTCTCACGGGGTAGTAAAGTGAAGAAGTGTCGTAAATTTAAATTTGGTATAGACTCTATAGGTGAAGAGAGAATGTGCCAAAAAGTGCCTTAGAAAAGGAGGAACTGGCAACTATCGTACTACAACTAATTTTAGTTATTTTTTGAAAGTATGGGGTCCGACTATCCTCACAAATATAAAATTGCCAAATTCCTGTGGGGGAACATATCCAAATGACTCATCAAAATGGTCTGCCCAAAATCGACTCGTTTTAGCATTCTCTTAGTAACGACTCATTATGTCAATTGATAGACAGTTATAGGCCATTACCTATGTGAAATATACATTTCCTGTTCAACATTTGAGTTATTCTAGAGGTATTAATTTTTAACGACTAGAGAGCGATTCAAATATGGCGGCCAATATGAAAAACGGTTGTTTCTTAATTTAATTTATTTGATAAATTATGCTGAAAATAAATAATTTCCGGCATGCCTCAAGGCGAGGGATCAGTAGGGAAGTGGCGAAACCCACCAGCGCTACGAAAATCTCGCACAATTCATTGAATTGGAGGGTTTTGTTCACTAACTGAATTATGTAGCTGAGGAATAACCTGGGGGTTATTAATATGCCTCTTTTAAACAGCGGTAGGAAATTGGTGAAAAGTAT
>JAMKCH010063554.1:0-81003 GCA_023653785.1 Ophioderma brevispina
GATTGAAGTGAAACTTCAAGTTAAAGGCAATATCAGTGATAATCTAAAAATTGTTAAAAGATTTCATGTCATACGAATGGCTTTGATGAAGAAAAAGGGTAAAGTACAAAATTATCCTATGTGTCTTTTCTATGGCCTTTTGGTAAGAAGGAAGAAAACAGTACATGTACGTGCTAAAAATATGAAGCCCCTTTACAATTTTGTGTTTTGTTGTCTGCAGGCGTATATTGTTCTATGGATGTTTCAAGCTTAAAAGGGCAAATTATTGCGAAGGGTACTTCAAGCTTATCACTTTCGCGGCTACATCACCTACTGGTTCTTTCAATGTTTGAGATAGGAAAATCTGTAGTTTTAATATGACGTTGAACATAATTACAGAGTTTCAGAATTGGACTCTACCTAATTAAAGAGATATTAGCCAAATTGAATCTATGTGAATTTAAATTCAAATTTATTTTTGGCTCTAGCGAAAGCTATAGAGCCTTTTCCGATCCCGCAGAATTTGCCTGTACCCAAAAGACACTTTCGTCAGTTGCCAGAGTGCTATTTAAAATGTTTCACACATTTTTTTATGCTTGATGTATGATCTTATAAGTGCATGTGCGTTTGTTGACTTAACTAATTTTTTCAAGCTTTTCCACTCTAGTAGCAGCGAAGAAGTGGCCGGGAAAAGCAAAAGCATTATTTTGGGGTATTATAGGCCAGCATCGATTGAAAAAAGGGGAAACGGAAATGTTGGACCATTTTCGTATGTTCCGTGCACTTTGTCGATTATTTTGCTCTGTAGTAATTAATGTTAGTCGAAACGAGTGACGGAAATCGGCAACGTGGTCGTGAACATAGTTCTTGTGGCGGAGTGTGTTTCAATTTGGTATTTTTATTTAAAGCGGCCCGTGAAGTGGTTTTTAACGCTCCGACAACTCGAGCCGGCCCAAAACAAACGCGACCCTATTTCTCCCGGTTCTCTAGAAATCTTCCCCTGATTTTCCGTATTAAGGAAAAACAAAAAAGATAGTAGAACATTAAGAAAGAGGGCATTATCTTTTCAGAGTGAATAAAAGAACATAGATTTGAAAGATTTTAAATTATTTAAAGTCTGTTAACTGGTTCCGACAATTTTTCTCCCGACTTTCGGATGTTCACTCCAATTAATATTGTGATTTTTACCATTTACCTGCTGTAGGCTAAATGTCTTTGATGGTATGTTAGTTAAAACACTGCTTACTGCAATGGTTTTTGCAAATGATATACAACAAACAATGCAATGTTTATAGCGGTTTTGTTTTGAAGGTTTCAAGCTTAAAGTTTAGGCCTGATACTTTTCATGTACAGACTGTCCCAAAAAAAAAATAGCCCATCAAGATTAATTTTTTTGGCCCCAAACCATTAAGTTCATATCAACTGAGGTTTAATGTGATTCTTTTGGAGTGTTCCAGCTTTCATGAGAATTTTAGGTGGTGTAATTTGGGGGGGTCTGGTTCAGGAGTTTTTGCTAATTATCTTAGACAGTTGAAATGAAAACATGTTGGGCAGTTTTGGCTATGCATGGATTATGCAAGCAAAAGTGAAGTTGCCCTGAAAACAGCTTCAAGACATTCGTTAGAAAATTCCAATAAAAATTAGGTTATAAAGTGCTGCTTCTTGTGATATAACATTAATTTATAACGTATTATGTCGCAATTGTAATAAATACAGTAGGCATTGGGAAATCAATTCCAAAACAGTCTTGTTGTCTCGCCTTTACTTCAGTTCAGCAGAAGGTAGAACCATAAAACACCTTTGTTGAAAAGTAGTAAACTGAGACCTGTGAAAAAACCATCTTTCATTTATTTCTTTTTCTCGTTGACACCGCTGTCTTCATCAGATTTCTCCCTGGCATCTTGGAGGCAGTGGGAAATAGGGGAAGGTAAATTGTCCCTCCACTCCCATTAGGGTTGTCCACAACATGTCCTTCAAAACCAGACTTGTAGAATGTTGAACATAGTTTCAGCAGTCAAATTTCAATGAAGTTCATGATTAATGTCAAACCTGAGAGTGATCCCTCATTTCACCCACAAAATAATAATTCTTTGTGCTTTCACTGAAAAATAATATATGATTACTTCAATGCATGATAATATATTCACCCTGATCTGTACAATATTCCTTTGTTTGAAAAGGGTTTTTTAATCCCCACAATGAGACTCACAATGATGGTACACAACTTATTCCTTTAGTTTCTTGAACCTTCAGGTGAAACTGTCCAAAGTGGTAATTTATCATTTGTGTGCAACTCGCCAAATCTCCGATTAGGGGGTCCTCAAATTGGAGGAATAAAAGCGAGGATTCAGCTTAGACTTGTCTAACATATAAAAGTCAAAATATCTGGCAAAAAAGCACAGTTTATATTTTTATATTTTTAGTTTGATTGTATAGTTTTTATTGGGATCTTTCGACAGTCTGTACTTTAAAAAAATACTCTCTAGGGACTCACTATGTTCCTACTGACAGTTCCTTAAATAGGGCTGTCAGACGGCGGAAGCTTTGAGCCTGTGGAAATTTTGTCTGGAAAAGCGGTATTTTAAAGAGCTCTTTCATGATGAAGATTTAGTCATACGTGATCTAGTTTTCAAGTTATGAGCTTTTAAAGTTTATCCTTTTACATTTAACCTTTCATGTCATTTCTTGGGTCAAAAATTACTGATTTTTGGTCTGGTGGAATACTGAAAGCTTAGTTACCAAAGTTACTCAAAAAAGAAACCCACTGACCATGACTTAATGACCCCTATGTGACCTTTGACCCAATTTCATAAAATCACAGGTTAACAATTGCTCATTCTCACAGATGCATTGACTTGATTAACTTCATACTTGGTCAGGAAGAACCACTGGCCCAAGGCTTCACAGTGGTGTAAACAAAGTGACCTGATGACCCCCTATTGAACTTTGACCCCATTTTGTGAAAATCTTTGATAAAAAATGCTAAAAACGGCAACCAAAGTAGTTAATCAAAGATAACCACTGGCCATGACCTAATGTGAGATGTACACAAGATTGACTTTGATTCAACCCCCCCCCCCTATGTGACCTGTGACCCAAGTTCATTAAATCAAAACAACCAAAGTCTCTCAACAAAAAACACTGGCAAAAATCTATCAAAACATCAAACTAGACTCTGTTGACAAACCGTGATGGCAGGGGGCTCAAGCGTTCGGGGAACGATGTGTTTTGTCACCTTTTACATTAACTTGAGAATATTGATTTTCTTTCCTTATTTATTCCAAAATGTGCACAAGTATTAGAAGCGTGGCCCAAATTTATCCGATATGTGGTGACTGTTTCTATTGATATTTGCATTAAAATTAATGCAGTGACATTTTATTTGATGATGCTGTCACTACAAACATATTATACAAACGTAAAATGATGAAATGTGGAATTTTTACAATGAGTAGATTAGCTCAGCCCTCTTGAAAAAAATTGTGCATTTTGGTGAGGTGGTCTCAAGATATGGTCCAATGAACAATACAGTCAGCAAAACAGACTTGTACAAAGCATCATTTTTCGTAGGCCTTCCCAATGACCAATCCCAATGACCAAATCGAGCAGATCATGTCTCTGAACCCCCCGCCGCCCTGACACACGACAAAAACTGGTATTTAGCCAAACTGCAGACTTGTCATGGGTATTTCATGATGGAATGATAAGTACACATAAATTATTTGTTGGCAACGGGCTTTTCAAATCTGAAATTAATAGAGTGGAGGAGGACTTTGACAAGTGAGGTCAAAGTCAACACAAGTTAAGTGAAGTCGCAAGGCCAATTGAATCACATGATAAACCTGAGGTTTCCTAGTGGCCAGTCCCAGTCAACTCCATCCAAATGTCACAAGTTCCATCATTGAATTTACCACCTGTCAAACTACGAGTCTCGCTACTATAAAGCATAGGGCATCAGCACCATTGGTGCTATTGTTCACATACGCCGCTATTCTGACATTAGATCAATATGATGATGCACTAAAAAATAAACTTACATGCGTACTTTAACACGGCAGATGATAAGTATGTTACATACCGAGCTATCTGTGTTCTATCGATAATTCAAAATCGAATAGATACATATAATCTTCATCACATACCCGATTCTAACAAAATTGCGGTCCACATACAGCGCTCTTCTGACACTAGAAAAAACTATGTGACGCACTGATACAATTGCGCCTTTTTTAAAAAAAAAAAAAAAATGAATACTTAAAAAGTTACTGGTCTATCTGTGTTTATCTCAGACATCGGTTGGAAAACAAAAAAAAAATCGTCAATACGATCTATAGTTTACCAGTCATATTAAACAGTGTTGGCTAGATTAGCAGCAATTTACGTTTCACGAATTAAAAAATCAGAGAAGTGTTTTTCGTGATGATTAGTTCCTTGCTGGTAGTAAGGACGCAATCGATATGTTTCGAGCGTATTACGAATGGAAAGATTTCAATCGCGGCCGATTTCCGAAACACTATTTGTGAGATAGATCAGTATGTGATGAAAGCCGACGAAATTGCAGGGTATGTTATACCTACCTACGCCCATTAAGGAAATATGTGCAAAAATATCATTTTTTATGATTATTTAAGATTTTCTGATGTTAAATGAATCACTGTAGGCGATTTAATTTCATTGCAGACACATTGGATATTTGTTTCTTGAACTTACCTTGGTTTGAAACTGCCCCAACCTGTCCTATAAGAAGGAAAAAAACTCCAAAGATACAGTAACAGCTGGTATTTTGCCAGAGAGGCCTGATCATTGAATAGAAATGGAGGGATACATTCATTTAAAGGCAGGATATTGTGGCAGATATGCACCTTCACTGATCGACTAATGCAGCACGTGAAGATACACAGGAAGAGAAGGATTCCTTATTTCCCAACCAAGCAAGAAATGCCAGTGTTTGCAGCATGAAAAATCCACCCATTGGACATATCCAAAGGATGTACTTTGAATCATTTGTAACTTTGAAGGGCCAGGCTGGATCTTGCATAAAGAAATCATATCAGGTACAAGCTGATATTGAAATCACCTGCAGAAAGTAGTCATTTGACCATGATTCTGACAAAAAGCCCCTTCAGAACATTCTTGGTAAGTGGTCAACAACCGATCTAGTGAAATTTAAAAAAAAAAAAAAAAGAAAAAAACGCTTCCAGTGTGAATATTGTCAGAAATGCTTTGGCCTGCAAGAGCAACCTTGTTACACACATCGGACCCATACAAAAGAAAAGCCATATCATTGTGCAATATTGTCAGAAATGCTTTGCCATCAAGGGTCATCTTAGTCCAACACATTCGGACCCAAACAAAGGAACCAAAACCCCACCTATCTGTGGGAGTATTGCCCGAAACGTTTTTCCAGAAAGAACATTCTTAATGAACACATCATGAACACACACAAAGGAAAAAACTTATCAGTGAGTATTGTCGAATATGCTTTGCCAACAAGGGCCTCTTAGTCGACACATTCGGACCACACAAAGGAAAAAACCCTATCAATGTGAGGTATGTCAGAAATGGTTTGCCTTCAAGAGCAAAACCTTATTGTACATATTCGGACTCACACAAAAAGGACAAAGCCCTATCAGTGTGGTATTGCCAAAAGGTTTTTCCAGAATAGAAAGAACATTTCTTGATGAACACATCAGAACACACACAAAGGACAAAAACCAAAACCCTATCAGTTGTGAATATTGTCAGAAAGGCTTTGCTTAAACCCGTGCTCGTGTCAAAAATCCAAACAAAAAAAAGGAAAAACCCTACAAGTGCAGTATTGTCAGACAGAAATGGTTAGCCTGCAAGAGCAATCGAGTATTGCACCACATTCGGGACCATTACAAAAGAAAAGCCATATCATTGCGAGTATTGTCAGAAATGTTTTTCCAGAAAGAGCAATCTTTGGTGAACACATCAGATACACACACAAAGGCAAAACCCTATCAGTTGTGTAGTATTGTCAGGAAATGTATTGCCAAGAATGACCATCTTAGTACACACATTCGGACCCACACAAAGGAAAAAACCCTTTCAATGTGAGTATTGTCAGAAAGCTTGCTCAAAACAGTGTTCGCATCAAAAACATCAGAACACACACAAAGGAAAAGCCTATCAACGTGTGAAATGTCAAGAAATGCGTTGCCATCAAGGGCCCATTCTTACAGTCAAACAACATTCGGACCCACACAAAGGAAAAAACCCTACTATCAATGTGAGTATTGTCAGAAATGGTTTGCCTGCAAGAGCCAAACCTTATTGCCAAATTCGGACTCACACAAAGGAAAAGCCTTATCAGTGTGAGTATTGTCAGAATAAGTTTTTTCAGAAAAAGTTGCTTGACGAACACATCCAAACACACAGAGTAAAAGCCTAGCAGCTGTGACGATTGTCAGAAATGCTTTGCTCAAAAACCGTGCTAGTGTCAAAACAAATCCAAACACAAACAACAGGAAAATTTTTAACTGTGTAGTATGCCAGAAACCTTTTTACTGAAAGGACCATCTTACCTGCCACATTCGAACCCATACAAAGGAAAAGCCCTATCACTGTCAGGATTGTCAGAATATTTTCCAGAAAGAATTATTTTTGCCTAAACGTATTTGGATCCCACTACAAAGGCCCAAAAGCTGTTTTCAGAGCGGTATTGTCCGAAATTTTTGCTCACAAACTGTTTGAACATACCCAAACAAACAACAGAGGAAAAAACCTTACCAGATATGGGTAATGTCAAGTGTTTGTCCACAAAGAAATTAATTTCTACTAAAAGCATTTGGACCCACCAATACAATATAATAAAATGCTGTTTTTGAAAATTATCATTCATGATAGCAGCATAATGATAATGACCTTGAATCATCAGGTAAAAGACCAAATATAAATAACGATTCTTATTATAATTATCTATTCAAAACACAAGCTCAAATCAAGCCAAAATAAGCTCAAGGAAGACAAAGCAAGCTAAAAAATAACAGCACATGGGCCAATCAAATGAAGTACCTATACTCTAGCTTTAACGTTAGTTAATAAGTGGTTTGCTTGTTTGTTTGTGCTTGGTTTTGGAGTGCTATAGCTTGATTTCAGCTTGTTTGGGGTGGTATTATTGTATTTGATGCTAATTTAATGCTGGGATTGGGACACAATGTTGTTGTTTTTTCAAAATCAAGCAGTTTTTTACTTAGCAATAAAAGGAAAGTTATACCAGCAGTGGAGGCTCCAGGGTTGGCTAAAAAAAAAAAAAAAGAAAAAGGTAATGCCTCCGGCCAAATAAATCAAAATGGCATAGCAACATGTACGGAATAAACTGTGGCCTTGTAGACGATGCACATTTGGGTACAGGCTGAACAAACAGGATGCATACACACTCATGGAACCATAATCGACAGAAAAGGGTGGTAGGACACTCATCACACGGACCTGTATTATATACACCGGGTACCCATTTACACTCCTGTGTGGAGAAGGCAAGCGAGTTAAGTTCCTTCCCATGTGCACAACACATTAGTGACAGCGGGGCTCGAACGGTAACCAACAACTTTAATGAGGTGAGTCCCCGGGTGGTTGGCACCCCTTCTTGGAATCCACTCGTATGTAAGGCTGTTACCCAAAGACCCCATATTTTAAAATTTCACCCAAATTGATAATTTGTTAGTTTTTTATTTTGCCTGTTTGCAAAAAAGTTAGGACATCTTACCACTATATACCACTATAATCCTCAACCAATTCTGCATCATGCACATAGCGTAACTCCTTGGGGTGGGGGGGGCTACATCCCCCAATATTTAGACGAGGGGATGGTCCATACCATCATCCCTCCCCCATATTGATGTCCGTGCATGTATTTTTGAGAAAATAACCAGATATTTTATCATATTAGTTTAAAATTGTTAAATTTTTATGCATGCTTCACCATTCTAATTTGAATTGCATTTAACAAAATTAGGTTAAATGTAATTCAAAATTACATTTACCTTTTGATGAGGGGATACTTTTAATGAAGGGGATGGTCCGTACAATCTGTCCCCGGCCCTTTTGTGAGAATATTAGAGAATGATATAATTAGCTGGTGGGTCCCTAGGAACCCCCCCCCCCCTTAGGCACCAACGGGAGTTTGATTTTCAAAATTAAAAATGAGCAAACCCTGTGTTGCCGGAAATATTTTCTGCTTTGTATGTTCATATGCATGAAACAAATTATTATATAATCAAAAAAATATTTAACCCTTGTTAGTGCTGAAAAAATTTCATCATCGATGACTATGCGCCATTGCTGTAGGACCTATGACAAAATACAAGAATGTATCAAAATGGAATGTTTTTTGCTAATGTATTTAAAATTGGTCCCTGCTAGTAGCAGATATACACATAAAATGATGTGCACAGTGATGCGGTGGAAGCAGGTCGCGGAAACATCATGTTGTACATTTTGATCGCTTTTGAAGCATTTCGAAACAATGATTTGCCCCTAATTTCCAAGCGATAATCTTAACTCATAGGGGGGGGGGGAGGGGGGGGGCACCTTTGCGCTTCCATTTTGTCTACGATCCCTAAAAGGGGGTATGAGTTTCATTTGAAATTCCCTCGGAAAGTGTTTTCCTGAAGGGGGTTCCATTGAACACCCCCTCAGGCATCCCCCCTCCACCAATGAGTGAAAACACCTTTGGCACTTAAGTGTTAAGTTTAGAATGGTAAATTTTTTCCGCATGCTTCACATGCACTTTTGTTTCTAATTAAACTTACATTTTTTAAATGAATTTAGGTTCTAAATGAACATTTTAAGCGCGCTTTTGCGCTAAATATGTACTAGTATGTCAGCACAACCTGTTTCATTCATAATTTCATCAACAACCCTCCCTCAATGCTAAAATCCTCACAGCTTTTTGGTTTAAAGTATATGCCATAGCTGCATATGACGCTGTTGGCAACATAGGTTGGCGAGTCAATGACCCTGAAAAAATGGCAGAAAGACCATTGGATTCCTTTGAGCTTTGGGCTACCCGTAGAGTGCGCGCGTTCCTTGGACAGCGCAATAAAACCAACGCTGGGTGCTTGGAATAGATTGGGTGTGAGAAGACACTTCTTTCTGACGTCATAGCAAGAAAACTAGACTATTTTGGCCATGCCACAAGACACGAGTGCCTTGAGAAAAGAGTCATTCAAGGGAGGGTCGAAGGGAAGAGAAGAAGGGGTAGGCCGGCAGCAAGTTGGTTTGATGACATCAAGAAGTGCACAGGAACGAACATCGTTGGTGCTACTAGAATGGCAGCCGACCGCACTCAGTGGAGAACTCTTTTCTGGACCACACCAGCATATGTGTATGTAACGTGACATGAAGAAGAAGAGATATCCATAGATAATAATAATACCCCACTTATATAGCGTCCACTCCACAGAGTGAAAATCACTTCAAACGAATGGATTTCCACTCATGTTCGTGTTGTCCTTCTTTCACTCCTCAAAAGTGTTGTCTTTGTTTCACGCCTCAAACGAGTGAAATCCACTCTTTTTGGGTGATTTTACTCTTTCCGGATGAAATTCACTCGTAAGTTCAAACTACTCATTTTCGAGTGGATTTACAGAGTTTCACTCTTTGGGGGTGAACAGTTTTCACTCGTTTACATTTAGAGAGTAGTCTAATCCTAATCGTATTTCTGACTCTGGTGTTTATAGTTTTGTTAGTGATCACTCCTTATTTATTTGGTACGTAAAAATAAAAAAAACCTAAAGTACCATCTAAACCAATTAGTATGGTCAATGAGTAACTTTAATTATAATTCTTTTGTTGAATTCTATTAAAATAAAAATTGGGATATGGTTTTGAATTATGATGATGTCAATGATGCCTGAGTGTGTGGAAAGAAATGTTCAATATGTATGTGATAAACATGGCACCTATTAAAGAAAAGCTGTTAAGGGTTACCACTTCCTGAAGGGACTAACAGGGACTTTCATTGCAATAACCAAGAAGAGTTTACTATTTAAAAATGATCACAAAACCAACAATCCTGTGATGGAAATGCCTCAAATTATTAGAAATAAAGTTAATACTATATAGAAGCTTAAAAAAAACATACTGTAGTAATGCCATTAATGAAAATATAGGTAACTTCTAAAAAGTTGGGTCGCACTATTAAAAATTTAACCCCTAACAGTAAATCTTCATTTCATGCAGTAATAACAATAATGGTATCACAGTCAATGATAAATGTACTGCTTACAAATTCAATGTAGTTCTTTACTTCTGTTGGGAACAGTTTGTGAAAAATTGAAAATATTAATCATAATGGTGATTATAATATTCTGGGTAATCATGACACCACTGCGCACTTTCCTTGGAATTATATTACACCAGAATTTGTTTTTTTGATGAAATTTGTAAAATGGTCATCACAAATCACCTGTTATTAGTAATTTGATGTTAGGCTTATTAACTCGGCTGCTCAGTTAGAATGTACATCAATTGCTTATATTTGTAATCTTTCCTTCATACATCATGTTTTCCAAATGACTGGAAGCAAGCTAAAGTTACTCCTATTCATAAGGATGGTGATAATTTGATGTAAATAATTATAGACCAATTTCTATTCTTCCTATTTCTTTCTCAAATTATTGAGCGTGCTGTCCATGATCAACATTATAATTTCGTACCGAAAACAATATTTTGATCCATTCCGTCTGGCTTCAGACATAATCAATCTACCGCTACTTCTCTTATTGATTTTTCTATTATATTCTGAATAATATTAAACCAGGTCTAGAATCTGGAGCGTTTGTTTCTTGATCCTCAAAAAGCTTTGCGATATGTTCACTGGTTGATGCTTTACAATTGGTTTTCAAATCATTAATTGGGTAGAAATGCAAACGGTTCATATTAATGTTACACTTTCTGATTTTAGGCCCTGTTTTACATTGGCATTCCAACAGGTTCTATATTAGGAGGTCCATTGCTGTTTATAATAGTGTTAATTCTCCTGAATTATTGATGGAAAATGCGTTATGTATCTGAGGATACAACTTTACTTTCCATCTCCAGACTCAACATCTCTTCAGTGTCGATGAAATTATTTTTCGAAAATTTGCTCATTGTTTTGAAGTCACCAAGCTCACCTAAACATTCTTGAAAAAAGTACATGCTTTTTGGAACAATCAGCCTTGAAAATTTTGATAACATTTCACTTATTTATGGTAATGGACACTATTGAAAGGGTATATATTCAAGAACTTGTGGGCATATTTTAATCCAATTTTAACCTGGAGCGATCATTTTCTTTATTTTCTTCTATTATTTAAACGTATTGGTGTAATTCTTAGAGTTAAGTAATCTCTTCTTCCAGCCACTTTAAAATTACTCGCAAATGCTTAGTTTTCCACACTTTGATTATTGCAGTCCTTTTTGGTCAAACGGTATCTTTGACCTCGGACTTCTCTCCAGGACTCAGAACATCCATTTCCGCATGATGAACTCTCTTTGCTGGGGAAGATTGAATGAAAGATGGAAAACCACTTCTTCAAGTTTGGTTTTTTAAATGTCTTCAAAATCTTTTGCTCCATCTTCTCTCACTTAATTATTTTTAACGTACTTCAATTCTTCACAATGCACTAGAAAGGTCACTCTTGTAATACCCTTGTCCCTTGCCAACCTTGATAACAATGCAGGCCAAGCGGAATTTTATTACAAGAGGTGCATCCGAGTGGAACAGACTTTCATCTGATGTTCGAAGTAATTTGAACTTCAATGATTTAAATGTGGTCAGTCCACATTAGTATTTGATCTTTGCCTTCACCTCGTAAATTCTAATTTCATGCTGTTTGTTCAATATCCATGCGTAGGTATTTTTTATATTGCAATTGTACATAGTCTTTCTTATATAAGTTTTATAGTTTGTAAATACCTGTTTCAGGTTATACTTGTATATCTGTATCAGGGTCTCATGGGAGACCAGTTTTTTGTACAACTGAATTTAGTTACCCTGAATAACGAATGTTATACTACTAACGACTACTAGTACTCTAACTACTAATACTACTACTACTATACTTAAGGCAAGATATTAGGTGAATATCACTGAATTTTACTCTCTTTGTGCGAAATTTCTTAACGTGCACTTCAAACTTCGAATTTTCTTGGCATGTTAATTTTGACTTTAAAGGCTGTTTGCCCGTGTCCATTCACACCACACACCATTTTGCCGTAGCTCGTAAAATATATTTGTCAACGCAACGTAATCATAATTAAGATGCATTTCGGGATTCTAGAACCTCATTGTTTATGTATGGTTCACTAGATATCCCCGAGAAAGGTTTATTTCCAAAGTTTTATTTGATTCTAACGGTGCGTTTTGATCTTGTATTACCATCGGAGCTCATTAAAAACATATTATAATTATATATTTTATGGACGCTTATGGTGTACCCTGTAATAATATTTACTTGGTTTTAAGATTCTTTACCACAGGAGAAAATACAATAAAGTATAATGTGATGAACAAAGTCAGATGTTTTTCATAATATCACCCTATATATTTTAGAGACCACCCTGTATACCATCATGAAACTAGTATAGATGGATTCCTTGAACCATAAGCTTTCCAAAAATATATAGTGTTATGGGTGTCAAATGTATAGTTTTGAACTACAGAGTAAATAAGTGAAAAGGAGGGTAAATCACACAAATTGGCGTTCGTAGCGCAAAGGTGTCCCACCATAAGACACATGATGTTCTGGATGTCAGACGGCAAGTGATTCCAATCCTTGTTGGTATGACTATGAGGTACATTGCCTAGGACAGGCATACCGCAACCTCTTCGTTAAAGGGATTTATTAGTATAAATCTATCGGAACATATATAATGAAATATCCCTAAATATGACGTATACCAGATGGTTTTGCATGGTCATTGGAGTATTCCTTGCGAAGAAAACAACATTTTCGCGCATAACTTTCGAAGCAGTAGACGATTTAAGGTAGCCGTTGATTTTTTACGCTATCGTTTTGCCACAAACCATGTTTAGTCTTTCACACAAATTGAAAGATGATCCGTGGTTAGTCAAGTTCTGGCCTGTATGAAAGACTATCGCGTTTACTTTAACATTGAAATTAAAAACACAGCTTTAATTTAAAGACCCTATCAGTGATTTATCGACAGATTTGAAATTTGCAGGAATGGTTTAAACGTGAAGGATAAGTCTGTAGAATTCTCATAAGTTAATTTTTCAAACTGAAGAATTAACAGAAAAGGAAGAAACGGCAGTGTTCAAAGATACGAATCTCCATTCAATTACGTGTTGTAGAAACTGTCCGTTCGGACAATTATGACTAAAATAACCGATTTTGTTTTTATTAGGCTGCGTTTTGGCCGTATCACTTGCAGGGTATATTAGAATACCAATACTAGTTCCAGACATGCAAAAATCTGATTTTTGATGATTTTTTTGTTTACCTGATTTATCAAATCACTGATAGTGTCTTTAACGTTTTCCTTTAAAATGTATAAATTTATCAAAAATGGCATACATTTATGCCTAATTTTTATAAAATGAGCCTGGGATTCTTGAGAAATATAGTTTTTAAAATAAAATTAGGAAACTCTGCATCATACAAAGAAGCGCTACTCGGTACATTGAAAAGTACGTAGATTGCTGAACCGCGCATTAGTGGGTTTCGAACACTGATCTCTATACAATGGATTGGAAACCTGGGCTTCGTAATTGAAGCACTGATAGCCATATTGGTGATCCAAAAAAGAGCCCAAGCAGGTGCTTAAAGGGGCATTTCGTGATCCACAGCCTCGTCCCCGATTTACCTCAGAAAAGTTGAGATTTTTATATCATCTGAACCGTCGGGCTAAGTATAGTATGTGTGCCCAATCTGACGTGCAAATTCAATGGTCTCTGCAAGAAATTCGCGATTTTGTATTTCTGTCCGTAAACGGACATAAATTACTGTACAGTGGTCTATGGGAGATTGTGATATGAACATTTGCGAGGTGCGAGATCAGAATCAACTGCAATTTTGGGAATAGCTTTCTTAAATCTAGCGAAACATAAACAAAACAGAAGGGGTTAGAATCACATGCACCTTTAAGAGCCGGTCATTTATACAAAATTGTTCCCATTGAAATGTGGATAGGCGACATAACAGACTACAGAATCAAGCCAATTCAGTGAGCTCATTGTATTTGCGCGTCTGGGATGGCATGTCTCTAAAACGTGCACCCGGGATACAACTTCTGTTAAACAGGTGTCTCTGGAATGGTATTGTGTTCGGTAGACCAAGATGCCCGCACGTTGCTCCATTCATCTAATATACAATTACTGTTGTGTAGCCAATCCATTGTATAGAGATCAGTGGTACAGTGCGACTGCGATAAAACTAAATATTACGCGACCCCTTTTCAAATGTCCACGTTTTCATGGATTGTTAGTGTTTAGGCCAACTAAAACCTTTGTTAATCACAAAATGATATCTAAAACACCCCTCTTAACATTTTTCTCATATCACTGAGGTTTTAAAAAGTGTAGTTTTTGTGCAATAAAACATTCTAAACGAACCTCGCTCCTATCCTTTGTGTGCTCAACGAAGTTCAAAAGGATGAGGCTTGTGGCAAACTTGCACGTGATATATGAGCGTATGGGATATATTTTTGTTGGCTTCTGTTTCGGTATGCATGCGGGGTCGTTGCAAATATACCACAGGGAATCAACAGGTAGGCAGCTTCCATGATCGTAGTACAGTTGTGTATATTGTTCGGTCTGATAACTCTGGATTTTTTTCGCAAGGAATACTCCAATGCCCATGAAAACCATCTGGTACATTTTTAATTTAGGGAATTTCATTATATATGTGCCGATAGATTTATAGCCAATAAGATCGCTTAATGAACGCAAGGCAACTTTACGGGTGCAAGCTCGTTCAATACGATATTGATCAGTGTGCCTGACTTCTGCTACAACAGCCTCCGTCTTTGGCCCCAAGTTTCTAAATCACGATAGACATTTATCGCTGGAAATCAAGCGAGCACAAGTTCCACTGCAATTTTGAATTTTCCCCTCCTGCGCAAAGTGATGTCATAATTTGCTAGTTCCTGACTGTATTATTACTAACTTTAAATAGTTATAAATGGTGTCTAAAATGAGATTAAGTTCCAAGCCAGTTGTAGTATAAAGGAAATATAAACAATTTTCGCGCCCGACATATAGCTGGACATACAACGCATCGCAACCCACGCTGTATTTGGTTTAACAAAATTGAACCTCCATTCCATTGTCCTGGGCTTTGCACGGTGCATAACTCCCATTCACACCAAAGCTGTTGATTTGCAGCCAAAGTCCGTCGCCCTCGGGCCCCCCCGTAAATAGTCATAATCAGACGCTGACTGTTAACAGCACGTCCCATTTTTCTCGGCATTCATTGCCGTTACAAAAGTATATTGTAGCGTCCGTTTATAGAACTTGATTATAAAATCACAGTTCCTGCTCCTGTATTACCCCAAATTCAATGTTATTTTGTTAATTTATTTTGAAAGCCAATATCCGTACGGTTCAATGATAGAGGTCTCCGCCTTTATAAACTTCGCTAAGTGAACATTTTCAAGTTTTGTTGAAAGATTAATCTTCACTATATTTTTTACGCAACATAAGCTCCGATTTGATCAAATTGAAATGTATTTGTCGTTGATTTGAAAGGATGATCAACAAGAATGGTTCTTAACTATCTGCTTGTACTTTTTGTACAAAGGTTTTTGTAAAGTCAACAGATACGAGGTGGGTTTTTTAGATCACTAGTGCCAATCTAATTAATATTCAAATCACTTGACGGTGCATACGGGGACGTAAAATAAAGGCCTTTCCAGACCTCTGCGGCCTGCCTGAGGAAAATTGAAGCAGCTCGTAATGGTGATTTTGAAATAGGTCAGCATTATACAGGGGGTAAATTTAATAAAAAATCAAAGTTTAAGTGATAGCCCTTTTGGAACACTGGATTTGTAAGAACACGAGACATAGTAATTATGCCAACTGACCTCCAAATTTCTCCAAACTAAAAAATGTTGAAATACACAGTGTTGCTGCGGTGAATTATTTTGTATTACATGAATCGATGCAGATATTTTATGTAAGCAACAGTCAAGTCAAACTGTCAAGACATTACAACAGTGGATTTTGGATCAAAGAGCATTATTTAAAGCATATGCCAAAGACAAAATGCACTATCTTTTTTTTAAAAGATGCCTAATCTATTGTGACAAATATAATTAATAATCATAAAATGAAGGTATTAAAAATTATGAAGTGGAAACCTTCAAGATAAAGGGCCACTGTCAGTGGTCATCTTAAAAATTGTAAAAATATTTCATACTCATACGTATGGCTTTGAAGTGAAGGTTTAAGTACAAAATTAATCCCATGATACTTTTTCATAAATAATGGCCTTTGGTACAGGAAGCAAACAGTACAATGTAGTTCTAAAATATAGAGAAAGGGGCATAATCAACATTTTGCCTTCCCATGAAGAACTGGCATCATCTTTCACCACGGAGGACCACTCGGGGTGATTGACGGGACAGAGCATTATGTGTCCTAGGGTAGTTATTTGTTACTGCACAGCTATCCCTGATAGACTGAGCACATACCTGTGAATAGACTATTCCAAGGCCAGTTACAAGTCATGGCATTTCAAGGTGCAACAAGAAGATTTTGAGGCAACCCAATATTTGTGGTCATAATAGTAATGTCATAGGGATCGACATTCAAGTAGACTTCTTACCCTTGAATTTGGCTACAGAAAGGTTTTAAAAGAGATGGAAAAGGTGATTTTGATTTGCTTATATATTTCAAATATAAAACATAGGCTTAATTTCGTGTTTGCTCCACTTCATCAAAATTAAGAATTTCACAATTGTTGTATCCAAAGAAACATTCTTCAGCTTAATCCTTTTAGATGGGGGATTTTTTTGATGGAAAGCTTTAACATCAGGGCAAAATCATTGCTTTCGATTTTGAAGGTACACCTGATATGTGAAATTATCTCGTTGCACTTTAACCTGGCAGAAGTTCATGATCGCCTTATTTTAGTGGTGTAGGTGTGTGTGTACATGTTGTATAATGTGTGTACATCACGTGTGTGTAGTATTTGGTGAGGGTGTGTGTGTGTGTGTGTGCGTATGGTGTTGTGGGTGTGTTTGTGTGTGTAATACTTGCTTATCCGGTTTGTGTGCCTTTTCTGGAGAAACTTTGTACAGTTTCTTTCTTGGCAACAAAATTAAAGTAATAACCCGATTTAAGTGTATTCATCTTGATCCCGATTTTCACCCCGTTTTGAAGTGGAGCTAAAAACGTTTTATTTTGTAATCCCCATAGGGTACTGTGTAAAATAATATTGTCGATCAAAATGGAACGCATATTTTCGCTCATGCAAACCAAACATCATTTAGCCCTAAGATTTCACAGGATAAATGATAAAAATACCCTTTCCTCTGATACCAAAATTTTTGAACACTAAATTGATGTGGGTTCCTGAGGATGAGGCTTTAGCGATCCGATCCTGCACCTTTTAAAATGTTATTCTAAAATGCTATGAGCAATTAAGCCCAATTTGCTCAGAAGAAGCACTGACACCCAGTGTCCCATATTTGAGTTTTCACAGATTGGGTCCAATGCACTTACCAATTAAAGGGACCTTTCTTGAAAGTGTATAAATCCCTTCTTCCACAAATTTAAAGGCTATCAAGCACAAAATTCACTCACACCCTGGTATGGGCTACGTGTGGTGTTCACGTATTGGGTCAAATGTCACAATTACCAAATTATTAACGTGCATGTTTTGAAAAATTCTAAATTTCTTCCTCCTTTCTTAAATTAAAGGCGATCACTACACGATTTACCACAAGATCCCTGATAGGGAGCTACATACGGTTGTTCCAGGTTCAGCATAAAAATGTCAATTTTAACAGATTAAAGGAGCTCCTTTGAAAGTTAAAACTTCCTCTTTCCACAATTAAAGGCTATCAATATCAGATTCCACTTACAAGATTCCCCTGGTGGGTTACATATGGAGTGTTCACAGAATTAGGCTCAATATGCATGATACTGATTAAAGGGGTATTCCCTTGAAAAAAAAAATCTTCTTCCTCAGGTCAAGACTAATGACCACCAAATTCACTCACAGAAACACTATGCCAGCCACATCACATGAGGATCACCATTTTGGCGTCAGCAGGTTACGCCAGAGGTCCAATTTGAAAGTTTCAGGGGAGGGTTCATTTCAATCCGTGAGGAACATGATGGAGGTCACCCTTTTGGGGTCAGAGTTCACCCATAGCTCAATTATGAATGTTCAGAGGAAGGTTCCTTTTGGTCTATGAGCACATTGTAAGGTCACCATTTTTAGGCAGGTCAATACTGGCACTATTGTACAGTTTTTCTCTGTCTATCTGAACATGCAATGAAGCATCTCTTCGTATCGTATACCCCAACATAGTCTCAAATTGCCACCCTTCACTAGTAATATTTTAAAGGGATATTAAGTTATAAATCTATAAATTAAACTCAAACGACATTTCGAATAAAAAATCCAAAACTGGCCACACGTATTTCAATCAAATGGTCACTTTTTCATTAAAAATATTGCATAACCATGCTAAAATCTATATTTGGTGTACAAAGTTGCATTCAGTGAGACTGAAACCTAGCACCCCTTGAAGTTACCCAGAGGTCAAATTATAAACTTTCTGGGAGGGTTCATTTTAATCCGTGAGGAACATGATGGAAGTCACCATTTTGGGGTCCAGAGTTTAACCCAGATCTCAAATTATGAATTTCAGAGGAAGGTTCCTTTTGGTCTATGAGTCACCTTGTAGGTCACCATTTTTGAGATCATAGGTCAAATAATGGAACTATGGGACAGTTTTTCTTCTGTATATAGGAACCTGCTAACATCTCCCTCTTATCGTATCAAACCATAGTTGTCTCAATAGACCCCTTCAACTAAGTAATATTTTAAAGGGAATATTAAGTTATGACCTCTAGACATTAACTCAAACGACATTTCGAAATAAAAAATCCTAAAACTGGCCACCTTTTCATCAAATGGTCCACTTTTTCATTAAAAAATATTTCATAACCTGCTAACATCTAATATCGGGTGTAACAATGGTGCATCTACACGGCAGAGCAATCCAGATCGATCCGTTATCTCCGAGATCCAGATCACGTGAGACCGTTTATAGAACTCTACACGTCGCAGTGAGTTCGTAAATGTACGGCGACCTTTCGAAGCGAAAAATGTACGTAATGCTACGCGTAACTTTGGTGATCGAGGAATACTTACGCGTAACCTAAAAGTACGCGCTTAAAGTGCAGCGACCTAACCAAGCGTGTACACACTATGTAGGCGTTGCAGATCTGGATCTTGCCTGTGTAGACGCAACCTGGATACGCGATCTGGATCCGATCTGGTATCCGATCTGGATCTGCCTGAACCGTGTAGATTGCCCCACAGTTGCCTTCAGTGGATGTGCGACTGAGTGGACCTAGCACCCTTGATGACATCAAGTTTGATGCGGATTTCTAGTTATAACCTCTTTTTGAATTTTTTAAAGAAAGTAATATTCAACAATCACAAGCATCTAAAAATGACGAATCACAATGTGAAAACATTTTCATAGGAACATTGCATATCCCATAAATTACAATCAATCTTTAAAGGCTGACGCAGAAATTTCCTAATTAGGGCGCACTCAATTTTTTCAAACAAATCGCGTTTTTTTAATGTACATAAGGCTGTCGCGTTTTTTGCATGTAAATATGCTTGTCCATCGGCCCGTCGCCATGGGGGGTGTGGGGGTGGAACCCCCCCCCAGCGATCCTCAAAAAGAATAGAAAAAGACAAAGAGAGGAAAAAAAAGAAAGGAGAGAGAAATATAACATAGAAGAAGCAAGATATAAAAAAGGGGAAGGAAAAGAAAGAAACAAGGGAACGGCGTCAGAACGCAGTGAACTCCAGACAATACCCTTCTTAATAGTTAGATCCAAGAACTTCCTGGGCTCTGCCCCCGTCAGGGCCTCTCTCCTCCACCCCACCCGTTAAAGACACTGGCGCTCGCTAGTTCCCCTCGGTAGTACAAGTTTATATACCGTCCCTCTCAGCTAGTGCAGTCTTTTCTTTGATGAAGTGATTACTATTACCCCTCAAAATGTGGCAATCTTTGAAGTTCTGAATTGCTCAAATCCAGGAGCTTCCTGGGGCCTCCGCCCCTGGACCCCGACTGCTTGGCCCTTTGCACCCAGTTTTTCTTTGAATTGATTACTATTTACCCCTCAAAAGTGGCCATCTTGAAAGTTCTGAATATCTCAAATCCAAGACTCAGGGGGCCTGCTCCTACACCCGACCCGTTTAAAGACATTGGCGCTCGCTGTATAGTTCCGCCTCGGCAGTACATGCTTAGGCCTATACTGCCTTTCAGTGAGTAATGTTGGAAACCAGTCAAATCCAAGTGCTTCCATGGGCTCCATCCCCTGGACCCCACCATGCCGGCTGCTCTGCCTCTTCACCCAGTCTTTTTAATTGATTACTATTTACCCCTCAAAAGTGCCATCTTGAGGTTCTGAATAGCTCAATCCAAGAGCTTCGGGGGCTCCGCTCCCTGGACCCCGACTGCGTTGCCTTTGCACCCAGTTTTTTCTTTGAATTGATTACTATTTACCCCTCAAATAGTGGCCATCTTTAAGGTTCTCAATTGCTCAAATTCAAGAGCTTCCGTGGGCTTCGCTCCCTGGACTCCGGCTGCAAGGCCTTTGCACCAGTCTGTTCTTGATTGAATTACTATTTCGCCATCAGAACGGCATCTTGAAGGTTTGATAGCTCATCAACAGCCTTGCCGGGGGCTCCACCCCCAGGACCCCCGGCTGCTCTGCCTCTGCACCCGACCAGGGGCCCTAAAATCGGGCCGCTGGACCATTGCACCCTTGTGTTAAGCACTTGGCAGTATTCAGATTGGGGGGCAGATTGTGGTCGAACGGTCACAAGAAAAGGTTCTCCAAGGTCATCTCACTATTTTCTTGTTTTATACGCTCGCTACGCTTCCAGGAATAACAAGCATAACATTTCCTTCAGTTTACACCCCCCCCCCTGACCAGTGGCGTACCAGAGGGGGGGCAGGGGGCCTGCCCCCCTGTGGGGAATCTTGCCCCCCCTCTTGCCCCCCCCTGAAAAATAGTGGATTTACATAGGCCGATATACTATACTACCCCATTTTACTATATTCTCCCCCCCTGCAAAGAGTGTGTGCCCCTACCTGAAAAAAAGCAATGGCTACGCCACTGCCCCTTACAAAATGTCTAGCTGCGGCCCTGTTGTTCCTATATCTAATCATCGTGTGAAATCTAAGCTCAAATCGAGCTCCTTCTATAGAAAATCAACAACTTTGTTATAAATTGCCGGATCTGGCAATTTTGTTATGTATACACGGTATCCATGGCGCTGTTATACTGTGTCATAGATGTTTACTGCATGCAACGGGGTAAATCAGATTCATCTCAAACTTTGATATTAACTCATTGTTAGGTAACTCTCTTTAGTTCTAGGATGGCTATTTTTAATTACTACTCAGATTTCGAAATCTCTGATTCCATCCTTTAAATTTAACACTCAATTTTTGCCACTTCCTTGAGACGCTGGCACCCCACCCACAGCAAGTTCAGTGAGAATTCTGGTTATATTGATTAATAAGTCATAGTTTAAAAATTGTAGTAATCAAATCACTAATAAAAATCTTCTAAAAAGAAAAATTTACACAAAGAAGAACATTCCTACAGAAAATTACATATCCCTGCATCCTGTGAAATTGAGAAATCATCTTTATTGCCTTCCGTGAGATCATGCGCAACGTCTACACCACTTTTTGGTCCTGATCTGATTAATATCCCTTAAATAAGTAATATTTGAATTGGATAAACTTCACCCAAAAGTTATGACATACCTTTCCAAAATCAAAAAGCTTAAAATTGCCACTTTTTTGTATCCAAAATATCTTAACATCGTATTAAAAATTAACATTAACACGATGTTTTTGTTATTGGTAGAATGAAATATCAAACAATCGGTTGAATGGGTTTGTCTTTGTTGGAAACTTTTTAAAAATGTGCTTTTATATTTAATGTTTTTGGCATTACCATTATATAAGAAAGTCAAAATGGTTTTTAATAATGTTGCATAACCAGCTAAAATCTACACTCTACATTTGCCTTCCGTGATACCCTATACACCCGTCCATCACAATTTGGTGGCTGATTTCCGGTTGTATTTCTGGAAAAAATATGTTTTAAAATAAAGTAATATCATAAAAAATAAAGGCCCGCTCATCTAAAAAGAACTCACAAAAATTCAAAACATTTCGACACAAAAAAATCATCCATCATGTTAAAATTACAATCTCTTAATTGCTTCCATGTGAAATGTTTGGTTATGTCCCATAATTATATCCTAAATAAATTATATCTAACGGGATAACCGCACCAGAAAGAGATGATTTCTATAAATTAACATAAATGACCTTTCAAAATATAAACAGCTTAAAATTGCCATACATTTATATCCAATATTGTAAAATCGTAATAAATTTGAACCTTAAAAGCGATATAATTTGTTCATTGGTATAATAAAAGTGTCAATATCCGGTAGATTAAAGGGGTTTGTCTTTGGTTGAAACTTTAAACCACAACAATACGGCTATATAATTATTTTGGCTATAACCATATATGTGAAAAATAAAAATTTGGTTTAAAATGTTGCTTAAATCCCCAGGGCATATCATGTTAAATCTACACGCTACAAATCTGCCTTCCGTGAGAAGCTAATATCAATTCATATACAAGTTCGGTACGGGATTTCTGCTTATATGCTTAACTAATCATATTTTAAAAGAAAGTACATATCGCAATACCAAAAATCCTCTAAAAAGAAAGAACTCACAATGAAACATATTCGTTCAAAAAATGCATTATTCTGGTAAAAATGACTTAATTTGCCTTCCGTGAGATCATACTCAGTCCTACCAATCATATTTTTGTCCCTGATCTCTGATAATCACTTAAATAAATATTTTTAAAAGGATAGAGCACGAAAAAGTTAATCACATCTATAAATTAACCTAAAAACCTTTCAACTAAAAACAATGGCCACTTTTGTCATAAAAATATGAGTGTTAATCGTATTAAAATTAACATTAAAACGATGTTTTGTTCATTGCAATAATGAAACTATCAAATATTCGGTGTATTAAAGGGGTTTGCCTTTGTTGGAACTTTTAAAATTTGCTTTATGTTTTTCCTGTTAAATTTTGTTTATACGTTGCACAATCCATGCTAAAATCTACACGCTACAAATGTGCCTTCCGTGAGAATTTGTCACCAGACACGGGGTCCACAACAAGATCGGTGCGGATTTCCTGGTTATAATTGCTTAAATAAATCATGTTTAAAAAGAAAAGGTAAGTTTATCATAATCAAAAAGTCTCCAGAAGTAAAGAACTCACAAAATTAAAACTTTTTCGTAGACAATATGGCATCATTTGTTGAAAAAAATCATCTTAATTGCCCTTCCGTGAGACCATGCGCACGTCCACTGCAAGATTGGTCCAGATCTCTTGTCATATCGCTTAAATAAGTAATATTTTTGAAGGGATGAACAACACAAAAGTTTCTACCTCTCTAAACTAACTTAAAGACCTTTACAACCAATACCTTTTATTTTTCTGACATTACGTCGGTTACACAATTTGCTATATCTTATTTAATATTTTTCTTGACAATTCAGAACATCTAAAATGTTTAAAATTTTGTTTAAAATGTGCATAATCATGCTACAATCTACATGCTACAGATTTGCCTTCTGTGAGAACCTGGCAACCGTCCACTGGTTTGTTAGAAATATAAAAAATGCTACATTTATTAATAGGTGTTTGCAAATTAATAAACATATAAGGTTACCATTTTGTTTAAATGTTGCAATAATCATTACTAAAATCTACATGCTCGTACGGATTTGCTTCCGTTGGAACCGACACCGGGTCACTGCCAGTTCGGTGGATGTTTCTGGTTGATTGGCTTTAAATACATCATAGTTTTAAAAGGAAAATAATATTATAAATGTAATCTAAAAGCCTCTAAGAATAAAAGAACGCACAAAATTGAAATATTTAATACATGAAATTGCATAATCCATTAAAATTCGAATCACCCCGAATTGGCCTTCCGTGATAATCATGTGCATGTCCCATCATGTTTGGTCCCAACCTGTATTGTAATCGCTAAATCTGCTATATTAGGGATAAACGCACCAAATAGTAATGACTCTAAATTAACTTAAGACCTTTAAAAATACAAACGCCCTTTAAAAGACCATATTCCCCCAATATTGTTATAATTCATCAAATTAAGCATTAACTAATTTTGATTTCATTTGTTACATGAACGTCCTAACAAAACGGCGGATTAGAGTGGTTTGTTAAAGTTAGAAAGTGTCAAAATTGCTTACATTTATTATCATATGGTCTGGCAATTATAATATATCTCAAATGTTAAAATTTAGTATAAAATTTTGCATAATCATGCTAAATCTCCATGCTACAGATTTGCCTTCCGTAGAACCTGGCACCCGTCCTGCCAGTTTCGGTAATGATTCTTGTTAAATTGCTTAAATTAATGCATTGTTTAAAAGTATTCATATTACTAACCTACAATAAAAATTAAGTAAGTAAAATAAAGTAATAAAAAGTACCTACTTTGTTTAAAGGTAGAGGCCTTGCAATTTGCACAACACCCAATCAGGACCCGGGGACACAAACTTGCGGTTTGATGGTAGACGCAAGAAATGCAATGTTTCAAAGCCTATTCAATACTTGTCTAATATTGATGGTTAACAACTAAAAACCCGGCGCTTTTTTGTTTATATCTTGGAATGAAATGGATTTGATGGCTCAAATGGCAGGACTAAAAAGACAATGAGAAAAATACGACCTTCATCCTGCATTCAAAATCGAGATTACTTCCGGGTAAATTCAGGGGGTCCCAAAGACGATCGGACACGCACCTTTAATAGGGTCTTGCAATTAAGAACACATTTAAAATGTTAAAATCTTTTTAAAATGTTACATAAATCTCTAAAATCTACATGCTAAATTTTGCCTTCCACGAGAACCTTGCAGCCGTCCACTGCCAGTTCGGAAATGATTTCTTGTTAAATGCTTAAATAAAATTATAGTTTTAAGGGATAGTTTTAAAGGTGGAATAATCCTATTAAAAAATCGAATCGTCCTCATGCCTTCCGTGAGATAATTCGCATGTCCACAGCACGTTTGGTCCCCTCCTGTGATTGTATCGCTTAAGTCGGCCTATATTAGCCTGGATAAACAGCACCGAAGAGAAATGCATCTCAATTAACTTAAGACCTTTTAAAAACACAACATACCTTTAAAACGACCACATTTCATTCACAATATTGTATATTCTATTCAAATTGAGGCATTAAAACTACTTTTAGTTCGGTTTGTGACATTAACGTCGAACCAAAAAACCGGTTGATTCCAGGTGTGGTTGTGTTCGTTAGAAAATGTCAAAATTGCCTACATTTATTTAATAGGGTCTTGGCAAGTAAGTAATATATCTAAATGTTAAAATTTAGTATCAAATGTGGCATAATCATGCTAAAAGCTCCATGCTACAGAAAATTTGCCTTCCCGTGAGAACCTTGGCACCCTCCCACTGCCATTCGGTAAATGAATTTTTTTTAATTTTAATAAATCATTGTTTAAAAGGAAGTTTAAAATTATAATGTCTCTAAAAGCCTCTAAGAATAAAAAGCACATAAAATGGAAACATTTTATCCTAAATTGCACACTCCTCTTAAAAAATCGAATCTTCCTAATTTGCCTTCCGTGAGATCAAGCGCATGTCCACAGCACGTTGGTCACCACCTGTGACTGTAACGCTTTAAAAGTCTGCCAAAGAGGGGGGAGAGAGGAAGGAAAGAGGCAGGGAGAAAGGGGAGGGGTGATGGAGTAGGGGGGGGGAGAGGAGGGGTGGAGAAGAGTACTGAAAGAGGGAGGGATGGGAGGAAGGGAGGGGGGTTGAGAATGGGGGGAGGAGGGGGCGAGAAGAAGAAGGGTGGATGGGGGGGTATGGAAAGAAAGGGAGGTAGGATAGTAGAGGGGGGAGGGGAGAAGCGGGAGGGATAGAGGGGGAGGGGTAGGGGGTAGGGGTTGGGGTGGGGTGAGAGGGGAAAAATCGGAGAGGGGGGGGAGTAGGGGGTTGGGGAGGGGGGTGAGGGAAGAGGGGTGTAACGCGGAGAGGAGGTAAGGGGGTGTCGGTGTGGGGGGGAGAAGGAGAAGGGGGGGAGGTTTATTATGATAAACCACACCAAAGAGTATGACATCTAAATTACCTTTAAGCCTTAAGAAATACAACTCCTTTAAAAAAGACAACTTTTACCTCCAAAATATTGTATAATCTATTCAAATTAACATTAAAAACATTTTAGTTCGTTTGTGACATGAACGTCTCACAACATCACAGATTAAGGGTGGTTGTGATTGTTAAAAGTGTAAAAATTACCTACATTTATTTACTATGGTCTTGGCCATTAATAATATATCTAAATTTAAAATTTTATATAAAAAATGTTGCCTATCTGCTAAAATCAACATGCTACGATTTGCCTTCCGTGAGAACCTGGCACCCGTCCACTGCCATTTCGGTAAATGATTTCTTGTAAATTGCTTTAATAAATCATTGTTTAAAAGGAATTTATTTACATAAATGTAGTCCTAAAAGCCTCTAATAATAAAGAGCACATCAAATGGAAACATTTTAATACATACAATTGCATACTCCTATTAAAAATCGAATCATCCTAATCTGCCTTCCGTGAGATAATTCGCATGTCCACAGCACGTTTGGTCCACACCTGTTATTGGATCGCATTTTAGCAAGTCTGCCTTAATTAGGGATAAACAGCACAAAGAGTAATTACTCTAAATTAACGTAATACTTTAAAAAATACAACATACCTTAAAAAGACAACATTTCATCCAAATATTGTATAATTCTATCAAATTAACATTAAACCACTTTTAGATGTTTTGTGATATGAACGTCTCACAAATCAGCGGATTAAAGATGGTTGTGTTCGTTAGAAATGTCAAATTGCCTGCCTTTAATTTAATTGGTGTTGGCAATTAATAACATATTAATGTTAAAAATTTGTTTAACATGTTTACATAATCATACTAAAATCTACATGCTACCGATTTGCCCTTTCCTGGCACCCATCCACTGCCGGTTCGGTGATGATTTCTGGTCAAATTGCTTAAATAAATTATATATTTTTTGGGGGAAATTTATAAATAAGATTATTTAAATGCATTAACAGAGTCTAAGAATGAAGAACGCGTAAATGACAACATTTCAAACACAAATTTCATATTCTATCAAATTCGAATCATCCCTAATTTGCCTTCCGTGCATCATGCGGCATGTCCAGAGCAAATTTGTTCCCCCCCTGTATTGCGCTGAATCGGCCATATTAGGCGATAAAGAGCACCAACGAGTAATGACATCTAAATTAACTTTTAGGCTTTAAAAATGCAATACACCTTTGAAAAAAGACAAGATTTCAACCAAAATAATTGTATAACTCTATTGCAATTAACATAAAAACACTTTTAGTCGCTTTGTGACATGAACCTCCAATCAGCGGCTGTTAAAGGTAGTTGTGGTTCGTTGAAAATATAAAAATTTGCCTACATTTATTGATATGGTAATTGCAATTACTACAACTATAAATGTTAAATAATCTTGTTTAAAAAATGTTGCATAATCAGGCTAAAATCTACATTCTACAGATTTGCCTTCCGTAGAACCTGGCACCCGTTCACTGCCAGTTCAATGACGATTTCTGGTTATTGTTCTTAAATAACTACTATAGCATACTAATACTCACATGGTGTTGAGATGATATAAATCTTTCTCTTTTAAAAATGTACTCTATTTTTATTCTTATTTGTAATCTTATGATCATCTCAGCATTACCACCACCATCATCATTTAAAGGCACTTGCGTGATTTCAACAATTAAACGGCAGTTCATATCTTTGAACTCTGCTGTTTTCTACTTTTCTGTGATTTTTTTAGCTAAAAATAACTTCTAAGAGAATTCTAGAGACTTATGCTTCACTTTACTCTATACATAACTGTTTTACACATTCACCCAAATGTGCAGATTATGTGTAGCTTTTAATTATACTAAATCAGCGTGGTACAGACGTACACAGATTTGGGTAGGTTTGTGGGTTGTAGGCCCCCCAGTATGGCGGATCAATTCTGACCATTATTTGGCTGGTTGGATTGGCTATAGTGAGTCATTCCTTAAAATGTCAAATATTTGACACTTTCGGATGTAAACTGAGTGATCGTGTTCATCAACCAAGTTAAGCTCAGCCTAATTTCTATTTGTGAAATCAATATAATATCCTACATACTACTGGTGTTGATTAATTCATTAATTATGATCAAATGGTCTCACAATCACAACTTCCACATGTATATTTGGGTTCACTTGCTGGAGCCTATTAATAATAATCTGTTTGACAACTTGGTAATTTGTAACCTCCCCGTGGATGCCTAGAATGACCCCAATTAACCTACATCTGTTATTTGTAAGTTTGATATTTGTTTCCTGGGCACGAGTAACCCACTTAACTGCCCCTATCAAAATGCGAGTTGTGAAAGGTGAGTTGTCACTTATGCAGAGTTGTGGAGCGATGTAGGCAAGTTAGGCGTAATTGTTGTAATAAGTACTATTTTTAACCCTCCCTCCGGGCAGAGCTATGTTTTTGTAAGTAGTCTTCTAATTCCTCAAAGCACATTCATCTGATATATTTTTCACATATATTTTGGTATCAAATTGATGTCTTATCTCTTCTTTTCTAATTATAAATTTTGCTTGATATGATATACTATGATGTCATGATTACGTCTTATTCATTTTTCAAAGTGCATTAATACTCATATGAGGATGTAGCGTATTCTATGAAGATGAAGAATGTTAACCAAATGCAATTAATTGGTGAAATCGGTACTTATTCACTAAACAGTAACTTTTTCTAACTATGATACAAACATGCCAGAGTGAATATCAGAAAAATTGAATTCTGAAGTGTTTTGATATGATACGTAGGCCATAACTACATTTGAAAATCATGACATTTCACAATGTTGGGAGTTTCATCCCCCCCCGATAACTTGAGGACTTACCCTTCCCACATGCCATCCTCAAATTTCAATATCATTTTTTTTGTCAAAAGAGGTAAAAATATAGTAAAGGTTTCCATGCAGCCTTTTTGCAAGTTAATTACGTGAAAAAGTTTATAAAAACCATACGTGGTGTAACCTGCCCCCCCCCCCTCGGAGGAGAAAAGATGAGGGTTAAGGGGGTTATGTTGCTATTTCTCGTTAATACCAGCATAAACTCTCAATTCATTTGGCGGTAGCAATTAAGGGAATGTATTCGCCACCCCAGTTTAATAGATTGAGGGGATTGAAACGCCAATAACCAGATAATGGTGGCATACTTTTGATCCACCTTGCGTAATTCATGTGTAGTGTTTGGGTTTGTTCTTTGAAAGAAGTATTAACAATTTCATGATTTGGCCTATGGTGTTATCTCTAACATATAGGATAATAATTCATAGTATATGTTCAAATTTGGGGAAATCCGATAGAACATACTCTATAGAATCTTTGCCAGTTCCATTTCAAAATAAATCAGAAAGAGTTGCCAGATTTGTACATTCAGCATATCAGTAGGTGATTATTGATCATTTTACGAACATAGTCTTAGGAGGGGTGTGGCCCATCAATATTTTTTAAACGATTAATTCAAATTCATACAACAGTAACCTTTGAAAAAAAATTTATTTGGGAACTGGTTAACAAAGATTTAATTTATAATAAGGTTTGTCATTATATGTCGTATTGCCTGCAAAATTTTCAAGTAGCTTCTGATCAACCAAATAATTTCTAAGTCGACTGCTTTATTTCGTATCGTAGTTTTTAATGTTAAAATAAAATATACAAGCTTCTAATAACATTATAAAATATATTGTTTTTAAAAATCATACTAATGTGTTATGAAAATAATTGTACGGGTAATAGATGCCTCTATTTTTTGAGCACCACTGCCTCACTATATTGTTTAGAAGCAGGTTGTAAACACTCTTGATGAAATTTACATTTTGCACTGTAAATCTGTTTTTTTTTTTTTTAAAGTTGAAACAAGTGGTAAAAGATAAGATCATATGACCTAGCAAGAGTTGTGAAAGAAAAAAATCAACATCAAGTTGTGAAAATTTAAGTACGCATTAACAGAAGTGTAAAACTTTTATATTTTTTTCTATCTTACATAAAACTAATGCTAGTTCATACACACTCAAAGGATTTACAGTGTGCCACGATCAATATCAGATTAAACCAATTTTTAAATTGCCCGTACTGGTTTTACAATCACTTACTTTTGCCCCTCCAACCATTTTATGGCCAGTTTCTTCTTTGCTCACCCTTTTCTTTTTAAAGGAATTTTATTTTATAATACCCGCCAACGGCGAGCTATGCCAAGTATGTTAAATATTACAATACATCAACCATTCATAACATTTTTGGCCTAATAATTAACAGGCAACAGTAAAACTTGACTAATGCACATTGATATATTGATCTTGCCCATAATGAATGTACTGAGATTAAAAAAAAAAACAAGATTAAGAGCAAAGGAATACATGTTCTCCGGCCATCAATGAATTATCTAAATAGTATCATAGTGCATAAAATACAGAGAACATCAATTTAGAATCAACCCGTTTATCTGTCCACACCCCCTGTTTTGCCACTTAAAAAAATTATCAAGGATAAATATAATAATCTTCTTCTTATCTGTCCAAACCACTGTGGGGTTCTCAAATATGATCCAGCCGGAGATGAGTACAACATCTGGCATGCTTGCACTGATTCCGCAAGTCCTTGTTTGTGCATTGGGTTGCTCCAGCAGTGGGCCAGACCAAGAGTGTCCCAGTTTCTGTGGTGCTGTTCCACAACCACAAGTAGAGTCCTGATCTGCTTCCATGTTGCCCCACTTCTGCAAGGAAACCTTAGATGGCCAGTATCTGGTTCTCAATCTATTGAGGCATCGCCTTCAGCCCATGAGGTAGTCAGCTCCAGGTGGGAGATGCTCACCCGGTTCAATACCGACTAGATGTTAATTGGTGATTGCAAGTCTTTCTTTCCACAAGGCGATCTCTTAACCTCCTTATAGACTGTTTCAAGATGTTTGACTTTGCTTAAGAAACTTGATCTCTCTCTGGATTTAAGAAGGTTGGCAGCAGGTATCTTTCAAGACATAGGGTGCTTCACATTGGATACTTGACGGCTACGCTGTTGCATGCTCGCCACGCTACGACGGATGTCCTGTGGAGCACTTCCTGCTAGATGTAAGTTTTCCGTTTGGTGTTGGACGGAGGCACCTGTGATAAGCCGCAGGAGGCATTATTCTGACAAGCTTCTTGGCATGGGTGATCTTTCCAAACAGGTCAGGCCATACTCTGCACAATGAGTAGCACATGGCAATGCCGTCGAGTTCTAGGGTATGTGGGGGCTGAGCACCCCATCTTGTGCCAGTGAGTTTGTTCAAGATGTTATTGCGTGGTCATACTTTACTCTTCGTCTTCTCGGATGTGGGTCTTATACGAGAGAGTGCGGTCCAGGTAACTCCTGGTAGCCAGGGTTTATTACAGTCTCCAAGGAGTTCCAGACCGGTAAACTTTAAGCTGACGTTGGCTTCACGGTGCGTAGATGGACAAGCACACACCTGTGTATTCGATGGATTTGCACGTAGTGGTTTTGCCTCATAATAAGGAGTGAGTTCGTCCACGCTTTGGAAGTCCTCCTTCAACAACTGTGAAGTCGGCATCTTGTACGCTAATTCTGAGATCGTCTGCATAAATAACACTACTAATTATCATACAGAGCCATTTGATTGTAATTACTAAAATAGATACAATATCCATTAATGTGATAATATATTGCTTATTTTACTTGCTCCACAACTCCATAAATTGTCGTAAAATAGCTGTATTCAAAAAAAAAAAAGTCACAACAATAACATGAGCTACAACTCGCACAACCATTCAAACACATCACTCCTAAACAATGTTTTTCACTATTTTACTTTTTTAACACCCTAGTAAAGCCTACATCATTACATAGACATCATGACCCCCCTCTTTCTAATACTATGTACCAAGCCAAGCTCCTCCTATATCACACTTCATAGCCCTTGCTAAAACATAGATGGCGCTATAGAGATCTCATGGAAGGCAAATTTGCCTTCTGTGAGAACCTGGCAACCGTCCACGGTTTGTTAGAAATGATAAAAAATGCCTACATTT
Source organism: Ophioderma brevispina (assembly GCA_023653785.1). NCBI lineage: Eukaryota > Metazoa > Echinodermata > Ophiuroidea > Amphilepidida > Ophiodermatidae > Ophioderma > Ophioderma brevispina. The sequence goes on from JAMKCH010063554.1 coordinate 32,506, forward strand.
ATTTAATATGTGTTTTGGCAAATTAATAACACATTTAAAAATGTTACAAATTTTTGTTTAAAAAAAAATGTTGCAAATCATATACCAAAATCTACAAACATGCTAGTACGGATTTTGCCTTCCGTTGGAACCTGACACCGGTCCACTGCCAGTTCGGTGATGGTTTTTCTGGTTGAACATTGCTTAATAAATCATATTTTTAAAAAAAAGGAAAATAATATTATCAATGTAATCTTAAAAGGCCTCTAAGAATAAAGAGAACGCACAAAAATTAAATAGTTTATACATTAAATGCATAATCCTATTAAAAAATGTCTAATCAAGCAACAACCACCCCCCAACCCAATTTGCCGCCTTCCGTGAGATCATGTGCATGTCCACATCATGTTTGGGTCCCCACCTGTATTGTATCGCTTAAATCTGCTTATATTAGGGATAAACAGGCAACCAAAGAGTAAGGACATCTACATTAACTTAAGAGACCTTAAAACTACACGCAGAGCACCTTTAAAAAGAACCTATTTCATCCACACTATTTGTATACTTCATTCAATTAGCATTAAACTAGTTTTTTCTTTCATTTGTGCATGAACGTCTAACCCAAACGGGGGGGCGGATTAGAGGTGGTTGTGTTAGTTAGAAAGTGTCAAATTGCTTACATTTATTTATATGGTCTTTTGCAATTAATAATTATCTAAACATGTTCAAATTTAGTATAAAATGTTGCATATCATGCTAAAATGCTCCATGCTACAGATTTTCCTTCCGTGAGAACCTGGCAACCGTCCACTGCCAGTCGGTAATGATTTCTTGTTAAATGCTTAAATAAATCATTTTAAAAAGAAGTTAATATTATTACCAGAAATAAAAATAAGTAAGTAAAAATAAGAAAAAAATTACCTACATTTTGTATTAAGGTGAGAGCCTGGCCTTTGCACATCCCCCCAATCAAGGACGCGTGGGGAAACCACTTGCGGTTTTGATGGAGAAGACCAATAATGCATGTTGCAAAGCCCTATTCAATACTGTGCTAATATTGATGTTAACCACTAAACGGCTCTTTTTTTTTTTTTTTTTTAAATGTTTTTCAAAAGACATGAAGCTTAAAAGGAAATACTTTATATGCAAAGAAACGTGTAATAAAATATAATAGTCAACATTCAAAGTTGATATAACTTCTGGGTAAATCGGGTCCCAAAGACGATCGGACCGCACCTTTAATAGGGTCTTGGCAATTAATACCAATTTTAAAAGTTAAAATCTTGTTTAAAAATGTTCATAAAATCATGCTACAAATCTACATGCTAAATATTTGTCCTTCCATGAGAACCTGGCAGCCGTCCACTGCCAGTTCGGTAAAGGATTTCTTTCTGTTTTAAATTTGCTTAATAAATATAGTTTAAAGGGATAGTTTAAAGGGATAATCCTATTAAAATCGAATCATCCTATTTGCCTTCCGTGAGATAATGCGCATGTCCACAGCAAGTTTTGGTCCCACACCTTTGTATTGTATCGCTTAAGTCGGCCTATATTAGCCTGGATAAACAGCACCGAAGAGAAATTGCACTAAATTACTTAAGAGACCTTTAGAAATACAACATACCTTTAAAAATACCACATTTCATATTCACAATATTGTATAATTCTATTAAATTAGCAGCAACCTAACTTTTAGTTCAAGTTTGTTTGACCATGAACGTCTAACAAAAACGGTGGATTACAGGTGGTTGTGGGTTCTTAGGAAATGTAAAATTGCCTACATTTATTTAATTTAATGGTCTTGGCAATTAAATAATAATATCTAAAATGTTAAAATTTGTATAAATGGTTGCATAACATGCTAAAATCTCGCATGCTGCTATTGCCATTCCGTGAGAACCTGGCCCCACCCCCCGTCCACTGCCAGTTCGGTAATGATTTGCTGTTAAATTGGCTTTAATATCATTGTTTAAAAGTAGTTATATTATAAATGTGTCTAAAAGCCTCTAAGAAGAAAAAGCACATAAAATGGAACATATTTAATACATAAAATTGCAACAATCCTATTAAAATCGAATCGTCCTATTTGCCTTCCGTAGATAATGCGCATGTCCACAGCACGTTTTGTCACCACCTGTGACTGTATCGTTTTTAAAAGTCGGGCCTTATTATGATAAACAACACCAAAGAGTAACTACTCTAACATTAACTTTAAGGACCTTTAAAAATAAACATACCTTTACCAGAACAACATTTCAATCCAAAATAAATTGTAAATTCGTCTTGCAATTAACCATTAAAAACAAATTTTAGTTCGTTTGACATGAACGTCTCACAAATCAGCAGATTAAAGGTGGTTGTGATTGTGTTAGAAGTGTAAAAATTACCTACATTTATTTAATATGGTCCTTGGGCAATGTAATATCTATCTAAAATGTTAAAATTTATATAAAATGTGCAATAATCATGTAATTACATCTAACTTAACTTAAGACCTTAAAAATACAACCTACCTTTCAAAAAGACAACATTTCTCCAAAAATATTGTATAATTCTATCAATTAACATTAAAACAACTTTTAGATAGTTTGTCTCTGACGTCTCACAATCAGCGGATAAGTGGTTGTGTTCGTTAGAACCATAAAATTAAAAATTGCCTGCATTTCTTTAATATGGTTTTGGCATTAATAACATATATAAATGTTAAAAATTTGTTTAAAATGTTACATAATCATACTATAAATCTACAATGCTACAGATTTGCCTTTCCTGGCACCCATCCACTGCCGGTTCGGTGATGATTTCCGGTCAAATTTGCTTAATAAATTATGTTTATAGGAAATTAATATTATAATGGCAAATCTAAAAGAGTCTAAGATGAAGAACGCGTAAAAATGAAACATTTTTAAAACAAAAATTTGCATCATTCCATCAATTCGAATCATCCCTAATTTTGCCCTTCCGTGACATCATGCGCATGTCCAGAGCACGTTTGGTCCCCACATGTGATGTATCGCTGAATCGGCCATATTAAGGGTAAAGAGCACCACCGATAAGACATCTAAATTAACTTAGGCTTTACAATCAATACATACAACCTTAAAAGACAAGATTCAACCAAAATATTGTATAATGCTATTCAAATTAACATTAAAAACAACTTTTAGTTCGCATGTGACATGCACGTCTCACAAAATCAGCGATTACAGGTAGTTTGTGTTCGTAGAAAAATAAAAATTGCTCATTTATTTGATATGGTATTGACTAATTATACCATATAAAATGTTAAAAGAATCCGTGTTTAAAATGTTGCATAAAATCATGCTAAAATCTACAATGCTACGATTTGCCTTCCGTGAGAACTGGCCCCCGTTTCAACGCCAGTTCAGTGACGATTCTGGTTCATTTCTTAAATAAATACTTATACATACTATACTTCAACATGGTTGAGATGGATATAAAATCTTTCTTTTTTAAATTATCTCTATTTTTTATATTATTTTGTATTATTGATGATCATCCTCATCATTACCACCACCTCATCATATTAAAGGCACTTGTCTGATTTGCAACATTAAACGGCATTCATTATCTTTGAACGCTGCTGTTTTTCTACTTTCTGTGTTTTTTAGTCTGCAAAAATAACTTCTAAGGGAGAGTCTAGAGACTTTTCTCACACTTTTAAGCTATACACTAATCCACTTTTACACATCACCCCAATGTGCAGATATGTGTAGCTTTTTGACTATACTAATCAGCGTGGTACAGACTTCAAAAGCTTTGGGTCGTTTTTGGGTTGGAGGCCCCCCAGTAATGCGGATCAATTCTGACCATTTGGCTGGTCGGATTTGAATATAGAAAATGTTAATTTTGCAAAATTTAAAATTTCACAACAATAATTTGAGCACTGTGAATCGGAATGTCTGTGAAATTGAACTGAGTGATAAGTAGTGGTCAGGTCAACCGAGTATAAAAAATCACTACAAAGCCTAATTTCGTATTTTGCTAAAATCAATGTATAACAGTATCTTCCCACAATACTACTAGGCTGCTATCCGATTATTCCTCAAAGATAACTTCAATTAGATGTGAATCATGGTCTCACAATCACAACTTCCACAGGTACATTTGGTCCTTGTGAGTGTCTATTAATTATTTTGTAGTTTGACAACTTGGTAATTTGTAACCTCCAGTGGATGCTAGAATGACCCCCATTACCTACATCTGTTTAATTTAGTTTGATATTTTTCCTGGCACGAGTAACTCCACTTAACTTGCCCCTATCAAAATGCGAGTTGTGAAAAGGTGAGTTGTACTTAGGCAAGTTGTGGAGCGATGTTGGCCAGGTTATGTAATTGTTTACCTAATTACGTTTTAACCCTCATCCTCCGAGCAGAGCTATGTTTTGTCATTAGTCTTCCTAATTTCCTCAAAGCACATTCATATGATATTATTTTTCACATATATTTTGTCATCAAATTGAAAAATGTCTGTATCTCTTCTTTCTAATTATAAATTTTGCTGATATCGCTATTACTAATGATGTTCATGATTACGTCTTATTCATTTTTCAGTGCAGTAATACTTCATATTGAGGATGTAGCGTATGCTATGACATGAAGATGTTAACCAAAATGCAATTAATTGGTGAAATCGTACATTCACTAAACAGTAACTTTTCTACCTATGCTACAAACATTCCAAGTGAATTCAGAAAAATAGAATTCTGAAAGTGTTTGATATGATACTTAGGCCATAACTTACATTTGAAAATAATGACATTCACAATGTTGGAGTTTCATCCACCCCACCGATAACTTTGAGGACTTACCCTACCCACATGCCATCCTCAAATTTCAATTCATTTTTGTCAAAGAGGTAAATATAGTAGGGTACATGCACCTTTTTAGCAAAGTTAATTACGTGAACAAAGTATTATAAAAACCATACGTGGTTGGAAGGCGCATGCCCCCCCCCCTTCGGAGATGAGGGTTTAGGGGTTATGTTGCTTTTCTCGTTAATACCAGCATAAACTCTCAATTCATTTGGGGGTCGCAATTAGGGGATGTAATTCCCACGGAAGGGGTTAAATAGAAAAGATGAGAGAGAGTGAAAGAGCCATAGAAACGGATCTAATAAAGGAGAGTGAAAATGGGATAAGATAAAGGAATAGGGGAAAAGGCAAGAAGCGTCGAAAAAAAAGGCGGGACGTTGTTGGAGATGTCGATGGTAGCTGTGAAGAGTGAATGGGTACGGAGATGAGGGGTTTTTAATAGGGAGCGCTGGTACACTGGAGGCAAAGGAGGAGGGATTGGATGGATTGACTACGAGGGTAGAAAAGGTCAGGGAGTGAGTAAGAAACGGGGGAAGGGGAAGGGGAGTAAGGGTTTAGGGGGTAAGGGAGCCTGAATGGGGGGGGTGGGGGCCGTAATAACCAAGGTAAGACGGTGTCTGAAGGAGGAGGAAAGAAAGAAGGTTGAGAAAGGGGAACGAGAGGCGGGGGTAGTCTGGGATGGGGAGAAGTGAGACTGAAGGCGGGCAAAAGGAATACAATTGAGAGGAAGGTAGGTAAACGAGGTGCGGGTAAGAAAGGTGGTGGGAGATTGAAGAAGGGGGGATGTGAACAAAGGGGGGAAAAGAGGTGTAGGAGTTGTTAGGAGATTGGGGGGAGTGAGAACGGAGATGTTTCAAAGGTGGAAGCGGGGAAGCGACGAGTGTGATGAGAAAGAAAAGAAGATTCGGTGGAAGGGAAGTAGAGTGGGGTTACATGTAACACGGGAGAGTCGTCGATCTGGGTGGAGGGGGAGGCGAATGAAGGAGGGAATTTAAGGGGTCCGTTCGCGGATGGCAGCCAGTTTCAATAGATAGGGATATTAACCTCCCAATAACCAGATATGTTGGCATACTTTTGATCCACCTTGCCGTATTCATGTGTAGTGTTTGGGTTGTTCTTTGAAAAGAAGTATTAACAATTTCATTGATTGGCCTATGTGTTATCGCTAACATATAGGATAATATTCATCAGATATGTCAAATTTGGGGTAAACGCGATAGAACATACCTAATAGATTTTGACATTTCCATTTTCAAAATACGATCATAAAGAGTTTGCCCATGAGTTGTACATCAGCAGATAGTAGGGTGATTATTGATCATTTTACGAACATAGGCTTAGGAAGCGTGTGGGCTCAAATATTTTTTAAACGATAATTCAAATTCCTACACTAGTAACCCTGAGAAAAATATTTGGTACTGGTTAACAAAGATTTAATTTATAATAGGTTGCATTATATGTTATTGCTGAAAATTTTACAATAGCTTCTGATCAACAACTAAGTTCTAAGTCTACTGTCTTATTTTCGTAGCGTAGTTTTTAATGTTAAAATAAAATATACAAGCTTCTATAACATTCTAAAATATATTGTTTTAAAAATCAATACTCATTTGTTATGAAAATAATTGTACGGGTAATAGATGCTCTATATTTTGAGCACCAATTCCTCACTATATTGTTTAGAAGCAAGGTTTAAACCTGCTTATGAAATTTACTTTTTGCACTGTAAATCTTTTTTTTTTTTTTAAAGTTGAAACACGTTTGGTAAAGATAAGATCATATGAACATCGCAATAGTTGTGAAAGAAAAAAATCACATAAAAGTTGTGAAAATTTAAGTAGCATTTACAGAAGTGTAAAACTTGTAGATTTTTTTCTATCTTACACAACTAAATTCTAGGTTCATACCAACTCAACAGGATTTTACAGTGTGCCACGATAAATATCATATTACCCATATTTTGAAATTGCCCGGACTGGTTTACATCATCTTACTTTGCCCGTCGCAACCATTTATATGGCCAGTTCTCTTTGCTCACCTTTTCTTTTTAAAGGATTTTATTATATACACCTCCAAACGGCGGAAGCTATGCCAATAATTGTTTAAATTTACAATAACATTCAAACATTCATAACATTTTTTGCCTAATAATTAAAAGGCAACTTAAAACTTGACTAATGCACATTGAATTATATTGATCTTGCCTATAAATGAATGTACTGAGATAAAAAAAAAAAAGATTAAGAGAAAAGGATCCTTTGCTCCGGCATCAATGAATTATATAAATAGTATCATATGCTCAAATACAGAGAACATCAATTTAGAATCACCAGGTTTATCTGTCCAACACACTGTTTGCACTTAAAAAATTATCATAGATAAATATATAATCTTTTCCTTATCGTGTCCAAACACTGTGGTTCTCAAATATGATCGCCAGAGATGGGTACAACGTCTGGCTGCTTCACTGAATTCCGCATGTCCTTGTTTGTGCATTGTTGCTCCAGCGTGGGCAGACAAGAGGTGTTCCATTGTCTGTGGTGTCTGTTTCCACAACCACAGGTATTACCTGATCTGCTTCCATATAGCCCACTTCTGCAAGTAAACCTAGATCGGCCAGTTCTGGTTCTCAATCTATTGAGGCATCGCCATTCAGCCCATGAGTATTCCGTTCCAGGTGGGAGATGCCTCACCGGTTCATACCGATAGATGTTACTTAGTTAGCAAGTCTTTCTTTCCACAAGCGACTCTCTTACCCGCCTAAGAGACTGTTTCCAGAGGTTGGACTTTGCTTACGAAACTCCCTCTGATTTCAGACGGTTGCAGCAGTTATCTGTCAGACATAGGGTGCTCACATTGTATACTTGACAGCTACGCTCTTGCAGGCTCCGCCTACGCTAACGACGGATATGTCTGGTGGAGCAATTCTGCGAGGATGTACAAGTTTTCCGTTGTGTTTGTACGGAGGCATCTGTGATAAGCTGGCAGGGGCATTTAATGCTGGATCAGCTTCTGGCATGGGTTTGATCTTTCCCAAACAGGGCAGGCATACTCTGCACATGAGGAGCACAGTGCCGTCGATCTTGGTATGTGGGCGAGCACCCCATCTGTGCCAGTGAGTTTGTCAAGATGTTATGCGTGAACCTACGTTACTCTTCGGCTTCTCGTGTGGTCTTTAAGAGAGAGTGCGTCCAAGGTACTCTAGGTAGACCGGGTTATTACAGTGCTCCAAGGGCGTTCCATACCAGGTAACTTAAGCTGACGTTTGGCTTCACTGGTGTCGTAGATGGAAAGCACACCCTGTGTCTTAGAGGGATTTGCACGTAGATGGTTTTCCCCATAATAAGGAGTGATTGCGTCCCAATCTGTGGAGATCTCTCTTCAACAACTGTGAAGTCGGCATCTTGTGCGCTAATTCAAGATCGTCTCATACATAAAACGACTAATTATATGTTACAACAAGATCCATTGATGTAATTACTAAAATGATCCAATAATTCCAGTAAATGTGATAATATATTGCTTATATGTACTTGCTCCACAACTCCATAACTTGTCTAAAATAGCTGTATCATTCCACAACAATAACACATGACTACAACTCGCTCAAACTCCTCTCTACATTCACTATTTTACTTTTTACACATTGGTAAGCCTACATCAGTACATAGACATCATGACACCCCTTCTGTTTCAATACTATGTACCAGCCAAGCTCCGCCTATATCAAACGTCGCCCGTGGCAAAACAATAGAGGGCGCTATAGAGATCTCATGGAAGCAAATTTGTTCCTGCTTGGAAGGCAAAAACAGGTGATTATGCCCATATCAAAATAGAGCCCCTTTACATTTTGTATCTACAGCTTAAATTGTCCTAATGGATGTTTCAAGCTAAAAGGGCAAATTTTGTAAGGGTACTTCACTTATCATTTGCAGGTATGTTTATCATACCTACACCATAAGAAGAAGCAAAATATCATCCTTTTATGATTATTTAGATTTTCTGATTAGGGTAATCACTGATAGTGCATTTATTTTTTCATTGCAGACACATTGGGATGGATATTTTTTTCTTGAACTTACCCTGGTTTGGAAACTGCCCACCCATCCTATAATAAGGAAAAAACTCCAAGAACAGTAACAGCTGGAGATTTTGCCATAGAGGCTGAACATTGTGAATAATCTCATAATGGAGGGATACATTCCATTTACCTGCAGATATTGTAGCAGATATGCACCTTCACTCGATCGACTAATGCAGCACATACTAAATTCCAGGAAGAAGTATTCCTATTTCAAACCCACGCAAGAAATGCCAGTGTTTGCAGTCATGAACCTCTGCCCATATGGACTGTCACAAGGATACTTTGCATCTTTGTAATTTTGAAGGCAGGCTAGGATCGGCAGAAGAGACATATCAGAACAAGCTTGATATTGACTCTCCTCAGAAAATAACCATTTGACCAGTGATTCTGACAAAAAGCCCCTTCAGAACATTCATGCAGCACACATTCGGACCCATACAAAGGAAAAACGCTATCAGTGTGAATATTGTCAGAAATGCTTTACCAACAAGGGCCATCTTAGTCGACACATTCGGACCCACACAAAGGAAAAACCCTATCAATGTGAGTATTGTCAGAAATTGTTTGCCTGCAAGAGCAACCTTATTGTACATATTCGGACTCACACAAAGGAAAAACCCTATCAGTGTGAGTATTGCCCGAAATGTTTTTCCAGAAAGAGCATTCTTGATGAACACATGAGAACACACACAAAGGAAAAACCCTATCCCTGCGAGCATTGCCAGAAATGTTTTTCCAGAAAGAAGATTCTTGCTGCACACATTCGGACCCACACAAAGGAAAAACCCTATCAGTGTGAGTATTGTCAGAAATGCTTTGCCTACAAGGGCGATCTTAGTCGACACATTCGGACCCACACAAAGGAAAAACCCTATCAGTGTGATTATTGTCAGAAATATTTTTCCTGCAAGAGCAACCTCATTGTACATATTCGGACCCACACAAAGGAAAAACCCTATCAGTGTGAGTATTGTCAGAAATGCTTTGCTTACAACCGTGCTCGTATCAAACACATCCGAACACACACGAGTCACACAAAAGAAAAAATTTAACTGTGTGAGTATTGCCAGAAACCTTTTTTCCTGTAAGGACCATCTTTCTTGACACATTTCAACCAACACAAAGAAGGGCGATCACTGTAAGTATTGTCAGAAATATTTTCCAGAAAGAATATTCTTGCTAAAGGTATTTGGACCCACTACAAAGGCTAAGCTGTTTCAGTGTGAGTATTGTCAGAAATGTTTTGTTCACACTGTTTTGAACATATCCAAACACACACAAAGTAAAACCTTACCAGTATGGTTACTGTTAAGTGTTTCCCACAGGAACTTCTTACTAAATGCTTTGGACCCACAACAACACCAGATAAAGTGTTTTGATTTTGAAATCAGCTGTATTAAATCCTTGAGTTCTCTTCAGATGACAGCAAACCTTATGGACGCGACTTATTCCTGACGGTTTCCTGATGGGCATTCGTAATGATATAGACGGGCGCTTTGACTCCACGATAAAAAGCGCAACATAAACCCCACAATTATTATTATTACCACTCAAAAAACGAGCACATATCAAGGCCAAAACATCTCAAGGCAATCCTGGTGATTAATTTTCCAATAATCACCTTGAAGGGGTTTTCCCTGCTAGGATTATGTATGTTTCGCCCCGAAAATTTTCAACATTATTAGGGTACTGCCTATTTTCAAATGGCCGTCATTGTTTTATGAAAAACTGCCATTGTAAATTTTTTCATTAAGAATAGAATAAGAATAGATTAGTAACTTTATATCTGACGAAAAGAAAAGTTTTACCTTCCCGAAGTGGGCTCAAACCTTTAAGTGTCATGTGTCGCCGAAGGATGCATGGTTTTTGTTACTGTACTAAAATTGGCGATGTTGGGGTAAGATTGGTGGTTTTTTATGGACATGCCTTAACTTATGATTGCGGCGGTTATACCCGCTCCAGTGGACCTAACCCAGAAACAAGCACCTCTGCAATCTTTTTTCGACATAATAGGTTAACCATAAGAAAACTAATGATAACATTTTCCCGCAATTTTTCTCTCGTACTTCTGGATAGTTGCATACCACTCAACACTATTTGACGGTGGGAAGGAAGATGATCTCTGCAGTAGTGAAAGCACTCTCTTGGACAAGTTAATACCCCGCTTTAATATTTTTTCACCTGGAAATGATTTATGGTCATTATTAAAATGTGTTTTGTAACGTAGAAAATATGGATAGGGCTACTTTTCTCTTATTTACGACCCTATATAGCGAATATAATCCCGCATCTTAAAACGAGAGGTGCGCAAAATAAGAAATGGTCATAAATTAAGTTTTGAACTCCCAACATTAAAGTTTTTAACCAATAATTTGCTATTTTAATTCATTTAGCAAAACATGCCTCTTAGCGGTGGCCATCTTGGGACGCCTAAATTGTAAGCCCCTTCATAAGTTAAAAACCTGGTCTTGTATAGTCGTGGATGAAATTCCTATCTGTAATGAAATTATACTGGCCGTTTTTCCATAAAAATGGAGCAGGATACCTAACGTGCACTTTTCGGGGTGGAAACACACCTAATCCTAGTCAGGGGAAAGTCCCCTTCAAGGTGATATATGTGAAATTAATGTCCAATTGGATGCAATGAACCAAATCTGGCATGGACCTTCATGACTTTAAAAATAACCAAGTCTTTTGTACCCAAGTGAAGTACTTGGGTTTAACAGTGCTTGTTTTGCAACTGGGTGTGCTTGTTTTGCAGAACAACTGTTATTTAATCAAATACACTGGCATTTTACATATTATTACTTTACTGTCCAGTGATTAAACATTAATTTATGGTGATAAAATACCTTTTCACTAAGATAGAAGATAAAGCTATAAATAATTCAGAGACAACTCCAGGTTACATAAAATGATATCTTTTGAGCTGCAACTTTGCTTGCTACATTCTGAAACTTTTGACGTAAATATGTTTTTTTCACCACCACCACCAATAAAAATATCAGTATATTAATTCTGTCATTCAATTTTGGGGTAAGATAAGTGCCGTCACAAAATGGGATGATTGATTAGCTTCAATCCAATGCTGTCTTGTTGACAATACGAGGTGTTTGTTGATTATATGTCCTAATCCGTCTTAATGTGTTTCAATGCATGTATTAGCTGTTATTACCAATGGAAACATTCATATGTAATATCTGTTGGCATACTATACTTACCTTTCTTTTAAAAAGGGGAAAATGGTGGTTGGCTTAGAGATTCATATTGGTGGTTCTGGACGCAACTGTACAGGGCCGAATTTGTAGTTAATAGTCGCCTCAATTTTGGAAATGGGTGCCTACAGTTCTTTATTTCTGGGATCATATCTTTAAAAATAGGGGGACTCTACCTTTATGAACTTTCAGGCATAGCTACTTACCATCTGACTTACAACAAGAACAAGTAGTCATGTGCTTTGGTCAAAACTTAAGGCGCTTGTCACCCAGTGTTGCGGGGTTTGTTTTGGACACACTGTATTTAAAAAGAGTTAAATGTATCCAACTGGTTTAGAGCCAACAAACTTTCGCTCAATGTATCAACATAATATATTCACTCACAGAAAAAACCATGACACACCACCAACAAAAATCATAATTGACAAAACAACCCATTCACCATTTGGACCATCCACAATTTCTAGGTTAATAATTAATCAAAAATCGTTCCTGGAAATTCACATCTCAAAAACTACAATCAAAAATCTAGAACATCGGGATTCTTAGAAAACTCCGCTACACCCTTCCAAGACACACCTTACTCTCACTATACAACCGTGTACATAATCTTTAGACATCGCTTGGACAATAACCTCCTTGATAACAATCACGATGCCAGGACTCCAAAATTCGAATAAATTGGACAATATATTAACCAAAAGCGAGCATACGCAATCGTCAATAACACCGAATAACATCTCACACTAATCTATGTCTACAAACAGGCGATTTTCATGTTTCGTTACAAACACCCCCCAACTCATTTTCAAACTATTTCTCAAACATAGTGACATACACAGATACAACACCAGAAATGCGAACAAATACATTACAACAAAACCCTAAAGCGGCACTGGCCATTTTCACCAAATAAATGAAATTCTTCAATTTGCTCTCTCAAATGATAGCTAGGCCATTGTAAGAATAGAATAGATTTTACCACATAAAAAATAACATATGGCCTACTCAAACAGATAGGGACATTATAAGAGGTTAAAAACTCCCCGGAAAACATCCAGGTATTTGTAGGCTAACTTCTAAGTTTTCATAACTTTTTCAATCAACAAATGTGTATATTTTACCTGAATATCATGACTCGTACTCATTGATATTAAAACCACAAAGCACAGACAGTCAAACAGGGTGCATGCCGTGGGAAACATGCATACGCGTGCGTTTTCTTATGTGTAAACGCCATATTTTTTTTTTTTTTTCCTCTGTCGTCTACTGAAATTAATGTCGCAATATATATATAACAAGCTTTAGCAACCATGCTAAGAAAATAGATGATTTTGAAAAATCTTGATGGCGCACTATTTTTTCAAATGTGCCAGTTCTTTTTAAATAATCTACTTCTGGTCCCAAAATATGGAATGCACTAAGTAATAGCATAAACTCTAAAACCAGTATGCCTTTAAACAAACCTCAAAATAGAGATGATTAATATATTAAATGAGTTTTATTAAATAATGGGTTTTGTCTATCAATTTGTCATAGAAAAAAAAAAAACTAATGTTTTCCATCCCTATTGACTGCAATACTTCTTTTTTTCATCTCATCTCAATTCATGACTGATTCACAACGTATATCACGTTTCCCTTTGCATCTTATCTTGTTAGAAACAATTGACAATGTCTCGTCTAGGCTTGTCCTTTCGCTGTGTTTGTTTTGTCCTTTGTGTCTAATAATAACGGTGGTGTCATGTCTTAAAGTCCTCCGACTATGGCCTCTCCTGCATTCTAGTTCACGTTCATGACAATAATTCCGTATATTTTATCATCAAGCTGACACTATTTTTATGAAATGTTCCTGACTGAATGAACATCCAATAAAACTTATTTGAATTTGATAGTAGCCGAATTGGCATGTTCCGTTGATTTGTTGCCGAATTGTTGTTGCCGAATTGACGTGGTCGCCGAATTGTTTTGTTGCTGAATTGACCTGTCACCGAAAGTACAACAAAGTCATACTGAAATTTCGGTTATCAATCTTTTGCATTTCACTTTACAATCAACCCTCAATGTCAAAAAACGACATTAAAGGTTCCCTGTACTACCGTGTCACCATCAAAACGTTTGTGGCAGATGTAAATGCAAAGATCCTTGTGGGTTCTACCGCTGGACTCGAGGAGGAGATCACTATGGAGTGTCATTATTTCGCCAGGGGGAAATGGAGGATTTGAGGGGAACCCGAAAAAAATTTTGTCTGGTAAGAGAGAGGGGGAATTGAAATTTTCATCAACGCGAGAGAGGGGAACGTGAACTTAAATGGGAAAATCAGCATGATCAATGGGGGAACGTGAAATTTTTTAACGGAAGCGAGGGGGGGACGCGAAAATTTTTGCCGAAAAAAAAGTTGGAAAGCCTCATTCCCCCGGACATAAATAATGACCGGTCCTTACGAGACTTGATTTAGGGAATAGACAAAAATCGTCGTATTTTGTTTCCTAAATGATATACAAATTGGCGCGGTCGCCGCGGTCATAGGTCGCAGCGCGCGGTATGTGATTGGACTAGTGAGCGATCACCAGAGCTGTGAATGAAGCCAACGGGAATTTATTGAGACAGCAATATTACTTTAGTTACATCAAGCAAGTGCCTCCAAACCCGATGTATTATCGGGTGTATTATTTATCGCGGTGTTCTCTGTAACTGGCTGGTGTTTTCATTTTCACATGTCTAATACTAGGCCCACGCATCCGTAATAGGTCAAATTTCGAAAAAGCACGGACAGTCAGTGCCAGCCCAGTGGGAAATCAGCATCTCGACATTGACACTGTCCTTTATCACTGACAGTAGCTAGGACTAGTATACTCGCCAGTACCAGTACCAGTAGCAGCAGTGCCAGTAGTTGAGGTGAGTAGCCTTGATCACTACATACACCGGGATACGGGAGGAACAGTTGATGTAAGTAAATGAATTTTGCGGTGTTTACACTCATTGCTAGTCGAATTTTGTTCATATTACGGTCCTTCCAGTGGCGTATCCGGGGGGGGGCAGGGGCAAAGCGTGGGGCGCGGCGCTTTCCCCCGGGTGGCCAAAGGGGGCGCCCGGCGCCAAAATTAAGAGGAAAAGAGAAAAAAAAGAAGGAAAGGGACTTAGGGAGAAGAAAGGGAAAGTGAAAGGGAAGACGGAAGGAAAGAGGAAAGGAGAGAGAGGGAAAAGGAAAGGGGGAGAAGGGAAAGGGAGGAAACGAAAGAGAAAATTAGAGATGGAATGGGAGGACAAGGAAAAGAAAAAGTAAATGAAAAGGGGAAGGGACAATTTAAAGGGGAAAGAGATAGAAAGCTTAAGGCGAAAGGAAGAATCTGTATGGGAAAGACTAAGAAGAGCTAAAGTTAGGGCAAAAATGTGCAACAAAATGAGAAAGAGAATGTAATAAAACTAGTAAAGGGGCTCCAAAAAAACAAGGGACTCAATAAGAAAAGGAAAAATAATAGCGAGAAAAGAAACGAAGGGGTGGTGTAAATAAATGGAAAAGAGGAAAGAAAAGGTGAACTAACGACAAACAAAAAAGTGATCAAAAATGAGAAGAGAAGAAGAAAGAAAAAATGGAAAAAGAGAAAGGGGCGCCAATAAGAAACAAAGGTTGAGAAAAGTTTAAGGAATTAAAGGGGCGCTTATAAAATAGCAAAGGATGTGGAAGCTAAAGAAATAAGGGGCGTCAAAACTGAAAAAAGGGGTGAGTTTGATGAAATAGTTTAATGGAAACGGGCGCAAAGAATAGCAAAAGGCACATGGAGGTTCAAGGGGACTAATAAGGGGCGTCAAAACAGAAAACTAAAAGGAAAAGGACGAAAAAATTAAAAGAAAGGGGCACGGAAAACCATCGGTTGATTTATAAATGCTAGTTGTTTGGAAATTTGAACTAATTTTTTAATTATATGTTTTCTTTTATATATAATGTTGATTTCAATTGGGGGGATGGGGTGTGTTGTGGTGCCGGACAAAAACTGTCCATTTGCCGCCAATCCACAAAAAATTAGGCTCGACGGTCGCTGCGGTCGCCGATAACTTTATTTTTATGTCTGTTATGCACATTCAAGAATATGTGGAATGGGGTGCCATTTTCAATTTTCCAAGGGGAACACCAAAAGTTCATCGTCAGTTGCCCCCGGGGTATGTCATCCTGGATACGCCTGGAATAACTTTTAGAACTCTCGAGCGAGGAGAAGAAAGAATCGGCGGAACGAAAATGGTGACTATCTGTCAAGCTGTTCGAAAATATTAACTGCGGTAGTCTTGGGTTTTCAATCCCGTGGTGCCAAGCCTGCCAAGGGGGTTCCATTGGGACCCCCCAGGAAACCACTTTCCCGAGGGAATTTTTGTACGAAATATATATCCCGTGTTAAGGGTCATAAGACACCCAAACTCAACAATAAAAATGAAATTGTTATGTGGGCTGCAAAATTAGGGGCAAAACATTGTTTTCACAAACACATGAAAAATGGGCAAAACGACAGAAAGAAAATTCAAAATGAGCCTTCGCTTACATCAACCTTTTGGAAAACTGATGTTGATATTGCTCTAGAAGAACCCAAATTACATATATTGAACAAAAGACTTGAAGTTTTAGGAATCCGGTATTTTTAATGGGTGTTTGTGTTGAAAATGCACACATTTTACCATGGCAGAGACTTTGTACAGTAAACGGTTTAGCAACGTCCACAAAGAAATTGTTTGTTTTCAGAACATAAAGGGTTAATATTTTTAATGACTTATTAATTGTGTACTTATATTAAGTGTTGGATATCAGCAAAAACAAATTGCTTTGGTTCTTTGATTTTTTTTAAATATTCTCAGTTGACTCCGTTAATCGTGGCCCAAGGGGGGCCCGTGGGGGGGGGGGAGGCCATGGGACCCATCACTAATTAACTCATTAACATCTGGCCGATTTTTCATTTTTTTGGTTTGAAAGAGAAGTGGCATATTTAAAAGTCACAATTACAAAAAATGTTGGCGCAAAAAAACCCACATCAGGGGTCGATTTAGAAAAAAAATTAACTGCACAACCCTTGATTTTTCCTTAAAATGGGCCGAAAAAATACAAATTTTACATTGCACAGGGGAAATTCTGCTTGCACACAGCCAAGTTAGATTGCATTTGTGCATGTAAAACACCCTCTAAAATCGAACCCTGACCCACATGTAAAGTGGCCAGCACGAAAACAAATATGGAGGGCCCTTAGGACCCCCCTCAGTCACTTAAGTGTTAAGGTAACAGAAATGGGTGGAAAGTTAAGCCAAATAACTGACCGGTTAATCCTTGCCTAGCTTAAAGCATCCTAAGTTAATTCGATCTGGAAGCTTAAGTATTTGCAAGTGCAGCGACTGGTGAGAAACTAATGTATACATGAAATTTTATCAGAGTCCATCGGTCGAATTTTTCTGCAACACAAGGCCGCCCGAATTTACACGCTCTGGGTCTCTATCAGTCAACTGGCGCAGTTGACGGGGAAAGATTTCTCGATCAGTCGAAGCTGTCTACCCAGGACGGAGACTTAGTACCTTGAATTCGCCACCCCTTTAGCCTTTTAGGCTTAGGCTAAGGCAAAGAGGCCTTAAGTGGCAGTGTCAACCTTGAGCTTACGAGTATCTATTTTGGGTGTAACTTTGCAAAATATTGTTGAATATGCTGTAAAAGGAAATTTTTAGAAAGAAAATGGACGATGAACCGATGATGGCATCAGATTAATGTAAAACTTTCTCCGATTTTGAGGAAAAATACTAAAAAACATGATTTTCCCCAAAAATTTCCAGACATGAGATAACAAAAACAATTTGATCTTCATGATTTCCTTATTGTTATTTTTAGAAACTAGACAAATTTGTCTAGGAACGGTTTTTTCATTTTTGAACGAAACCTAGAGCGGACTTCGAATATAAGGATAATGCAAAAAAGTGTAATTTTTACCTTATTTTCAAATTTTAGTATATATGGGAGAATATCGTTAGTTAGAAATCGAAAAAAATGAAAACTTGAGAAAACCGTCCCAAGAGAAGATCGATTCTATCGTAGGGAAAGTTTAAACCACACACAAAAATCTTTAACTACTTCGGTATTTGTTGGAGTTCTCTTGGGTCTGAAAATTTGCCAAATTTTGCGAAAATTGAACATTAAAAAATCTGTGGTTTGAGTAAAAAAGTGACTTTATCCAAGCCATTCAATCTGTCTCTTTCCTCAAATGACTTCACCTTTTTAACTTCAAAATTGTGATGTGATGATGTGCACGTGATGAAAATACATCTTTAAGGCCCTATTTAATCAAACCTCCTTTGGTTGTCCTTCATCTCCAGAAATCATAAAAATTTAAATTTCATCTGATCTAAATTACGCTTTGTTTACATTTTCAAATATTTACTTTTTCGTTTTCCAAGATGCGTTCGCGCACAAGTACATTAAAACGCCACTCCTCATGACGCAAGCAAAAAATTCACACGGACGGCATGCTGCTGCCTTGCCCCTTGCCGGCGTGTAATGTGCCTTAAATTCCCGCCGTTAAGACATGTGGTTTTTGTGACCTTTAAATGGTCAAATGCTGTTTTAAATCGGCAAAAATACAACTCATGATTGTCCTGCATTGGATAACCTTTGTTGGTAACATAGAACACAGGTTGATGTTTTAAATGGTGCAAAAATCAGAAATCGTGTAAAACAAAAGCCCTAAGGGTTGGACACTACCCTTAGGCTTAGCTGTTGCAATAAATTGTAACCCAAAGAATTTGGTCTGCCTACAAAATAGTACTGGCAGCACGTCTCAGCACCTAGCGCGGCCAATCTTTATCGCTGAAAATCCTTACCTTTGGTGTGCTGGCCCATGAAATTGCCTACACATGTCCCAGGAATGTTCGTACACAAACACAAAAAACATGGTAATAAGTCCGGAGTGTTTTCAAAAATGATTCTTTAGAAGGAATTAAAACCTAAAAGAATTATTTTGTAAATAAACGATAATTTGTTTTTCACTTTCGATTTGCGCATTTGTCAACTTTCATATTTTTTGAGCATGAAAATTTAAGGCAAAACCAAGTACAAGATCTGTGGGATAGATCACCAACCGTGTTGACATTTCCAAAACCAAAATAAGGGCCTGCACTGAGGGCTATAAAGTCCTCTAGATGCCTCTATATTTTGGAAGTTTTATGGGATACAGAGTAATTTCCAAACGTGTCATTGGTTGCATTGGACTTTTTTCGATGAGGATGGATGGGCGGGCCCATCGCACCCTCCATCCGCCATTGCATGTATGTGGTAAGTGGGGTAGTAGGTCTAAGTACAAATCGTGGGGGGGACATTTGATATTGTGTCCCCACCCAAAAAAGGGGGGGCATGTCCCCCTCATCCCCCACCGATTGACGCCCATGATATGGACAAGCATTATGAAGATGCTAAAACACGATTTGTTTGAAAATTTGCGCCCTCCTAGGGAAATCTCTGTGTCGGCCTTCAAGGGGCATTGTTTACTTACATCCTGAAAAAAATAATAGTGACATTAAATCAGGAGAAGACATTGATTTTTCATGATTCAGTGTTGACAGAACTAGTTAATTTACTAAATTGCTTGTTTGTAACTAACAGGTCATTTGGATTACGGTACTTGATTCAACTGAAGGAATCCTACAATGTCAAATTGTGTGGCATACGGCTGCACTAATAGAACTGGTAGCATTGCGAAAGCAAAAGGGATTACATTTCATGTGTAAGTTTCATACGTAAAGTAAATATACCATTAATCTACTAAGTTTTGTTCATCACCTAATTTAGGCAAAAATTATTCTGCTTTTGTTTATCCACAAGTGAAAGTAATTCCGTTTTATACGCGCGCTTTTAGCCACAAGTGTGCACCGCGCATACATCATGCACTGCGTCCACTGCAGTATTGATGCTTACAGTTACGCCTGCGCTATTCTCGATTTGTGGCAGTGGCGTAACGGGCCTTCCCGCTCTGAGGGAGCAAATTTCCCAGTCTTGGGAAATTTTCCCTCTTAGGGGGGTCAAAAGGCCAATTTTTCCCGGTCAGAGGGCTAAAAAACGGCTGATTTAGCATGATTTTTTGCAAATTTTTTCCCGGCCAAAGTCGTCAGGGGGGGCAACCTGCCCCCCCCCCCCCCCCCCCCCCCCGCCTGTTACGCCACTGATTTGTGGTGTGAAGAGTCTTGCCAATTTGGTGATGAACAAAGTATAAGAATGTTTTACCATGATATTATTGTAGTATAGAAACTTTTTTAAAGTGCATTTTGTGAGCCTAGCACCTCATTTTTGGTTATAACCCCAGAGGGTGTTTTGAGTCAATCCCACAATGCACCAGTTTTGGGAAATTTCACCTCAACAGGGTCATGTGATCCCACAAAAATCCTATTCTTAACACATAAAAATTCTGACTTCTATGCTCATTTTCACCCACAAAGCATTAGTACTTAAGGAATTGTTAGCATGATTATGACATGTGCTGTGGTTCTTAAACTTTTGGAACACTTTTTATCCCTAAGTACTGACATAAGTTTTGTACAGTACAGTATAGGCACATTGTAATGCATTGTGGGATGGA
This sequence comes from Ophioderma brevispina, assembly GCA_023653785.1. Classification (NCBI taxonomy): domain Eukaryota; kingdom Metazoa; phylum Echinodermata; class Ophiuroidea; order Amphilepidida; family Ophiodermatidae; genus Ophioderma; species Ophioderma brevispina. The sequence goes on from JAMKCH010063554.1 coordinate 53,208, forward strand.
TTCAAAACACCCTCTGAGATAACCCTGAGAAAAGCTTATTTCCAAATTTCAGTTGAATCTGATAGTGTGTTTTGATGTTAGGCCAAGGAAAATTGATTCTTAGTTTCCTGTTGGGGCGTGCATCCGATTTGCCACTGTGGCAAATATTTCATTATTTTGTGAAAAAAATGTTTTTCTTGAAAACTTAAATTGACAATAAAAACAAATTTTCAGTTGCTCAAAATATTCAAGCATCCCTTCCTATTCATTTTAAGTAGTTTACTTGGGAGGGGTGTCACTTTGTACCATATCCCCATGCATAAATAATGAATTTCCTTGAGATTTTTGTCCCGCTTGTCATCATACTCGGTGCAAAAATACTTGAACTGATTTTTTTAATTTTGGAAGAAATAAATGCAAGTACCCATTTTTGTGTTGTCTGTAAGAATTGTAGAAGGCACATAGGGATTACTCCGGTCGTATGTCTGTGTGTATGTGTGTCTGTGGTCACAATGTTAACCCTTATACAGCCTGTCTAAAAAAAATGGTATAATCAGAAAAAAATTGGTTAAATATGAAATTTCAAAATAAGTCATTCTTACTTGGCATAATATTAAAGAACAAAGACCAGGCGTTCCAATGGTGTTTGTTTCATCTTATTTGCTTTTGTCAATCTGGAGATATAATCAATTTAATGCGATACACCAAAATCGATTTTGTGCCACTTTTATGCATGGGCGGAGTTGCTTCGTCCAGTTATGCCATGCTGTCTTAAACCTCAAAACAAAGATTGCAACTTGACAGGAGAAACAAAAGACAGATTAAAGTAAACAAAAGAAGTCTAGTTTTATCGACACAAGTTTTAATTGTCAACATAATCAGTTCAATGATAAATATCATCTTTTCATAAATAATAAACAATACAAATATTTATTGCACATCAATGAAATGGAACTTTGAATTTATTTCAAAATTGGTATCTGTTAAAATCATGCCAGAAGGAATGTAATTGCAACCAAAATAAACACTCCAAATCCAAAGAAATGGTTTAGGAATATTGCTTTATCTTTGTGCATTTACGACTGTTTTTTTTTTTTTAAAAAAAATTTGGAAGTTGAAGCAAAGTATCAAAATATTGATAGGAATTGCGTTTCGTGATACTTCAACCATAAAACTCTCGTCTCCTCCGGGTTGTTGTATGCCGCTGTAACGCTCATGGTTTCCATCTAACAACGAACCGTATGTCGATGTTATTCCCTGTTTGAATCTTAAGCCAAAACGGTACTGATCTAACCTCCACCATTTTAGAGTTTCTAATATGAAGTTAATCCCTTTTAAAGATTTTCATATCTGCTCAAGTGTGAATCACTTATGTTTAACAAATCAATTCACCATTTCCAATTCAACCAGAAATGGCACAAACTCGATTTTTTGTGTTCCGTAGTTAACTTGAGTTTTATCTCTCGATTGAAACAAGCAATGATGAAACAATAAATCCTGGAAAGCCTGGTATTTTTCTCTTTAATGTATGTACATACGACTTAATTTATGAGAGTATAATATTGAACAAAATTGTTTTTTTTTGATTGGTAACTTTTTTTGAGACAGCTGTAATAATTTCCCTGCTGTATGTAGGTCGCATAGGTATGATGAATGTAACTTTGGAAAGAAGGGGGGCGGGGTTGGTGTGACATGTTGGTGACCTTGGTGACCTCTGTGATCTTTGGCCACATTCACAAACCGTCGCCTGTTAACCCTTAATAATGCATGCCGTATGAGTTCAGTAAGGGCTACGATGAGGTAGTAAAAGGCAAAAAGTGAGCCCACACTAAGCAAAATTAAATATGACCCATTCATGAACCACAACTATATTAATGCAAGGTCTAATTTCTACCATTATTATGTTTGTATGGATCCCAGTGTGTGCAAAAATTGGGATCCAAAAATAAATGATAAAATGATATTTTCACTCCATATTATTGGTCCCCCGTTCTGAATTGAAAATATTTGACTTGAATACGTCTCGCCGATATTTTTTTGTCAAACTCATAATTCAACAATAAATGGGCTGAATCAAGCCATTTTATCACCAAAATTGGACCATAAATGGCAACTAGGAATCCGTTCCACATTTCCAAGAAGTTTTGGCACATACCAAGGTCATAGGGCATCTGAGTGGTCTTTTTATGGTGCACACTTTTTGTCTTACATGTCGAAAACCATTATTCGTTAACTAGGACTATGCGGCGTCCCCGGGTTTTGCGATCACCCTGGGTTTCGCGATTACCTGGCATGAATGACCTCAGGTTTCGTGTGTGCCTTTGACCTGGAGACCTCTGATGAACTTGTCGTGACTTTTAACATTTTTTGCATCAATCGCCCCTCCCACCAATTTTCGTTGCTGAGGAAAAACACCAGTTTACCCGTTTGTACCCTCCCTGTGACTTGAAAATGACCCCTGATGACCTTGTTGTGACTTATTCAGATTATGGCATCAACAATCACCCCCCCCAATTTTTCATGTCGCCATAACCAACATTTACTCCAGTTGACCTCCTTTGACCTTGAATGACCCCTAATGACCTTGTCGTAACCTTTAACATTTTCGGCACCCAAGTCGACCCCACCCTCCAAATTTCACTTTCAGGCCATTACATGTTTGACCTCCACTGACCTTGAATGACCCGATGACCTTGTTGAACCTAAAAAAATTTTTGGCATCGACAATCAACCCGCCCACCAAGTTTCATATGGATACACCAAAGCTACCCCTTTGAACATCCTTTGACCTTGAATGACCCCTAATGACCTTGTCCCTGACATTGTGTGACCTTTAAAATTTTTGGCGTCAAAAATCGACCCCACCCTCCAAGTTTCATGTCCATTTACACCAACATTTAACCCATTTGACCTCATTTGACCTTGAATGACCAATGATGACCCTTTGGTCCCACTAACCAAGACAACCTCAGTCTTAGGACGGTCAAGGAGCAACCCCACCCACCAAGTTTCAGGAACCGTTTGACCCGCGGGTCTCCGAAAACCAACGTTTAACCTCATTTGACCTTGAATGACCCCTACATGACCTTGTCGTGACCTGTCAAAATTTTCGGCATCAGAAAGTTTACCCGAACCTCCAAGTTTTTTTCATTGTCCATAAAGCAAATGTTTACTCCATTTGACAATTTGACCTTAATGACCCTATATGACCCTTTTGATCCACTAACCAATACAACCTCGGTAGTGGGACGGTCAAAGGGCGCCCACCCACCAAGTTTCAGGAACGTTGCAATCATCCGTCTCCGAGGAAATTAAAAGCGGACATTGACCTTTTTTTTTTACCTTTTGAATGAACCCGATTGACCTTTGTGATCCACTACCACTACAAACCGGTCTTTGGGAAGGTACAAGGGCACCACCCACCACGTTTCAGGAACGTGTGACCCCCGGTGTCCGAGAAAAATAGAAGTGGTCAGACAGACAGACAATTTTAAATCAAAATTAGAGTGGTCTTACAATGTGGGAACACAAGAGAAGATTTCAATTGCTTCACACAAATGCAGTGCTTCCAATGGAGGTTTTTGTACAGGTAACTGATTGTGGGTCGTTAGTGATGAAACATGGCTAAATTGACAGTATGATCACAAAATTGCATTTTAAGAGCGTTCATCTCTAAACGATCCACATGGCAAACTGTACAAAAATTCCAATGGCAAAAGCATGCATTGTGGGAAGCTACTGGTATCTATCTTGGGAAACCGATGATGATCAGGCAAAAATCAAAAATACCAAATTTTTCCAAATGGCAAACCAAACTGGGGGAGTGTTCCGGGCCAAGCACAGCCAATGTTAATTTAAATACAGATTATTTGGGATTGTGGTCCCTATTTTTTGTGACGGATGAAGAAAAAAAAAACATTGGGGGTTATATTAAGGGACACCAAAGGAGACTTTGTGCGGATGTCACACAAACTTTAATTTGGAACTAGATTAATGGAGAGATGAGAATACTAATGAGAAAATTTCAGCAGATTCGGAAAAAATAACAGCTTTTTTTAAACTTGCCTGTTGTTTATCTCAAACCACTTGAGAAGAATGCTTGAATAAACTATCATGCACCATAGAAAAATATTAAACATTTTTTTTGGTTACTTAGAAATAAATGGCATTTTCAGCTTGTTCACTTCAGATGTGAACAAATGGGTGTGCATTTGTCTGCAAAAGTCATTGTGTCCCTTTAAAGGCACTATCAGTGATTTTTGCATGTCTGTAACAAGAATAGGTATCCTAACATACCCTGCAAGTGATAAGACCAAAAGCAACCTAATAAGGAGGACAAAATCGGATATTTCATCATTACTGTTCGTACAGACACTTACTACAACACGTAATTGAATGGAGATTCATATCATTGAATATTGCTGTTTTCTAAGTTTCTATCATTTTTTCAGTTGGAAAAAATAACTTAAAGGTGCGTGTTCCAATCGTCTTTGGGACCCCCTGATTTACCCGGAAGTAGTATCGATTTTGATATCAGATGAAAGGGCCGTATTTTTCTCATTGTCGTCCGAATTTGAGCCCTCAATGCCATTTCATTCCCAAGATTAAACAAAAACTGTCGTTTTTAGTGGTTAACCATTTTATTTTTTTGTTAATGTTGAAAATGTCTGTCTGTGATGTTTTTTAACCATCAAAACTGCAGTTTGTTTCCCACGGTACTTTGATGGGGTGTATGTCAGTGCCAGCGCCCTTATTATCCAGTAGAGACACAACACATAAATCGGAACAAGCAACCTTTTATGAGAAATTCTACAACAATATCCCTCACTTTTAAGCTAATTCCGGCAAATTTCAAATCTTTTGATTCTTTTCAGTGACTCACTGATGGTGTCTTTAAGCACAGTTAATTTCATGTGATTGACATATATTCACAGATTTCCACATAGGAGACAGAGAAACTGAAGAGATGGGTTCGAAATTACAACGAGAAAACTGGCACCATCTACAGTTCTAAGTTGTGCTCCCAGCATTTCAAAGAGAAGTACAGTACAGAACAAGGCAGACTGTGAGACAAGAGAAAATGCTGAGCCTACAATTTAATTTGAAAAGGTAGGCCTACCAAAAGTTACCTGAACTTTTAGGAGTATTTTATTCAAAATGAGGGAAAACGATAAGCCAACGTTAGATGCTTGCAAGAAGAAATTCTGATCCTTTCAAGCTATAAGCAAAAAATATAAAAACGTCCACACACGACCCCTCAAATGACTCTATAATATTAGTGTAGGGCATCTATGTTAATTTCGTGTTTGGTGTTTCTGTTAAAAGAAAAAGCAAAATTCCTCTTGATTCATTGTTTTTTTTGGGTGTACATGTTGGAAAAAATATCTTGGCATGTTTTCAAACGTTTTTAGGGTGTCAAATCCAAGATGGCCCGCCAAAATACATAAATTCCATTATAATTAGCATTCTGAACGCAGTATGAGGTCCAAATGGACGACAATACCCATATTTTCGAGACCAAAGAGCTTCAAACAGATCAATTCAATCAATATGGCAAATCCACAGTAAACAAATCCAAGATGGCGTCCAAAAATGCCGCCAAAGCCTATGTTATATATAATGCTTGCATTAACACTATTGCAAGATAAATGGATTCAAATCATGGGTGTATAGCGTTTGTGCTAGGAACCCACAGCTGACATTCTTTTTTTGTAACAACTTCCAATCCAAGATGGCGGCCATATGGCCGCCAAAGCCGCTATCAACAGAACGGGTATTTTAAGACATACCTACTTTTATTAACCTTTGGGGCAGAAACTTACAATTAATACTCTGACAGAAGAAATCGATTCCAAACATTTCTGTGTTCCTAACACGCTTTGAATCCAAGATGGCGGCCATTGTAAGCACTGATAATAGTAAAATTGTGTATGTTTTTTCACATAGATACATTTCATTCGTCTTACCTAAAACAGACTACAAAAAAAATTAGTCTTTCCTATCGAGGTGTCAATATATTGGAACAACCTTGATGAGAATATTCAGCAGTCTATCACTTTTAATGTATTCAGTGATCAAAGAGTTTTCTTGTTAAATTCTGTTTGTAAGTGGTTGTGTGGTCTGTGTATCAGTTTGTCATATGAGAGTTGTTTGTGTTGTATTCGTACTTTTTCACGCTTAAGATAATTGTAATTTGTACATTATGTTCATGCTGTCGCCACGGCCCCAGGAAGAACAACTTTTTGTTGATTTGGGTCTCTGTGTTGAAATACAGTTGAAATGAAAATACATTTTTTTGATAAAAATTTAAAAAACAAAACCTAAGATGTTACTTTTGTGACAAAGTAACTCATTTTACATTTATGGTTAGAAACAGGGTGGATAAATATAGCTCTGTAACACTTTCACCATTTTTTCATACACCTATTTACTACCTATGTTATACACATTAGGAAATTGGAATACCAAAATCATAATTTTTAAAGTTTTTATAAAAAAAAATTACAAATAAATTATAATTTTGGACACTTGAAAAACGACCCACTTTGCTTTGTTTACATGTTTCAAGATGACAATGACAAAAATGACAATTACATATACATTATAAGCACTCTTAATCTTCACTAGCCCAAACGGCGGTTCTGCATAAGACCTCCGTATAATTAGTTATATGCAATCAGGAATTTTGATGAAAATATCATGAGCAACTTCACATGAGCTCTTGTCTATTACTTTCGTTTTAGACCCTCAATCAAAGACAACCCCAAGATGAGCGGTTAATTAATAATGACCCTTGTAATACCATCAAGAGCCCCAAACTTGCTGTTTTTTATATAACTACCTAATGTGCTAACACTGGAGAAATTTTTGAATGAAAAACAAATGAAACGAAGAACTGGACCTCTGAATCTAGTGTAATATTTTCATACCGCCATGGGATTCCAATCTTAGATATTTAATCAAAACATAAATAAAAACAATCTGTATACTTTTGAACACAAGGAACTCACTATTTTTTGCTTTGGGTAACAATATAGGGTTGCAAAGGGGTGGAAATTTCCGTGAATTTTGGAACTTTTCCCGTAAACTTTTCCGGAATTTTGAAGGGCCCGGGAATATTTTGGAATTTTCGGGAATTTCCATTTGTGGCATTTATTCGGTTTTTAAAACACTTTTAAACACATGTCGTACCCAGGAAAAATAAACCATTTTTGATAGGCCTTTCGGTCAATAGGTACGGCTTTTGTGCTATTAAGAATATGACATATTACTGTAGGGCATTTGGGTTGATTATTCCAGAAATCCACCCCTTTTTGGGCTAACAAAATAAAACGTGGAAATTTGGATTTCCCAATTATCTGAAATTACTTAAATTGGCTGAATTCCACAGAATTTTCATGCTTGTCCAACCATTTTTGTTAAAATTGATTTTGAAGATTGGGTACACTCATGGTGGGTGGTTTACAGAATATAAACTAACAGACCCAGGGAGTGATCAGAATAGAAAATAAACTGATCCAAACATGTACATACATGAAATCTTTCCCGGGAGAGGGACAGCGCATGAAGTATGACCAAAAAAATGTGTGCTTGGCCTGATTCGAACTGGCGACCTTCGTATTACATGCAACGACGCTCTTACCAACTAGCCTAATCAAGCAGGGTTGTAGAGATGATAGATATCATCTACAGGTGTTTGGTTCGAAAGGGTGTCCTTTGAATATCCTCCGGATAGAGCATTTGAACTGTATACAGAATAAACTGTATACACCAAATGTGTTGTTTTTGCTAAAGAGTTGGTGGTTATTCATTTTCTCAGTTGGTTTAAAACATCTGTATTTGCTTGTAAATGTTCTTCTGAAGCATTTCAGTTGTACAGAGTAATATCCTACACTGAACAAAAGGACCTTTATAGTTTTTTGCATAATTTTCAAAAGATTGTTGTGAAAATTCCCAATATTCCCGAAAGTTTCCTAAAAATTCCCATAAGTTTCTGCTTAATTCCCAAAATTTCCTGAAATTTTCCGCTCTGCAAATTCCTGGGAATTTTGCACCCTAGTAACATAATTACATTGAAGATTGAGATTCGGCTACTATTGGCCATTGTCACACTATCAAAGCCCTACTGGTGATTTTTCTATATACATATGTTATGCATGATATGAAATTCTAATAAAACTATAAATGAAGCTACTCTATATCCCTTAATCCCAAAAATGCCATTTTTTTTCCCACGTTTCAAAAATCACGGAGCGAACCTTTGCCTTGTGTTTAGGGTGAAATGGCTCCATAGATCTAACAAGCAATTGGAGCTACCGTCTAACCCCCCTCCCTTTCTTGGCAGTGATCGTCAGGATGGTAGTTATTTTATTTTCCCCTCAGGGACGTAACAGGTAATAATATATTTTTTTATTATAAATGTTTTAACTGCTTCAAAATCCAATATGGTGACAAAATGACGAACAAGCTAAATCAACAAATCCAAAACATGTGGTACGCATAAGGAAATTTTAATGGAAAGTATAAATGGACGCACAACTAGACGTTATTCTACACTGAGAAAACATATCTCCATTTCAAATTTTTAACATCCTCAAACCAAAGGTGGCATTTTTTCATATAATATATGTTGTACACCATTAGTATGGAAGCAACTAGATACATACTTTTGGACAATGAACCCAAAATTCAAGTAAGTTTTAAATTAACATTCCTTACAATCCAAGATGGTCACGTATAGGCCATTTTCACTATCAATCGCCAACACTGGCTGTTTTTCTTAACATAATATAAATGAAGCGGACTATAACTTTTTGGACACAAAAAAACTAATGCTATCATTAAGTTTTGTGAAATCAATAGCCAAAACTGACGATATGTCACATAATAACATACTCCATATAGTTATTTGCATTAGGAAATTTGAAATAAATATATATAAATTAATGAATCTACTAAATTCACACTTTTGGACACAAACTCATATTATCATTTAGGTTTGTAAAATAGGATTGAAAAACACAATGAGATAATAGATATGTATTTTAGAATTGAAAGCATTTTACACTAACAAAATTGGGTTAAAGTATTATATTGCGTATATACAAATATATTGGAGTTTTATTCAGTTTTTATCAAAATTTTCATGTGATATAACAAAAATTAAGTTTGATATTAGCTGGTATCTTGCTTTTAGCAATTAGTAAAAATTTAAATGGTAGAATGAGTTTCTTGTGTATAGTACTATTATGAGTTATATTCAAATTTCCGGATTCGTATACCATTAATGTAGGTATGAAAAACTCGCCCTTTTTGCTATGATTTTAAGAGAATGGTAAATATGAGTTCCTTTGGGTCCAAAGGATGCATCGAAGTGTGTATTTTGTTAATAAAAATATGATGCTGACAGGGATCTAGGAAAATCATTTTAGATTTACTACGTTATACTTACGGTGGCCGCATCTGGGATAGCAAAAACGAAATAGTTGGAATTTGTTTTTCGTCTTCAAGTATTTTAAATACAATTTACTGCCCATAAGTTTACTATTCAGGTATTTGTCTTAAGTGTTGTGTTGCCCCAGATATATATTTACTATTGATGTCAACACGAATTGTGTCTGATTTGCACTTGGTCTCGTTAGGTCTATCAACACTTTGTTTAGATGTCGTCCTTGTCATGAACACGGTCATTTCTGGTAATCTTGTATTTTAAGGTAAGGGTGGCCAATTTACCCCGAAGGTATGCTTGTTTGGTTTTTACCCCCACCATGATTATTTTGTATTGTCTTCTCCATAACACTGTATTGTCTATAGTTAATGTGATACTGGTAAAAATAAACTGAACTAAACTTACCAGTTTTTAGCGCTTTCGGCGGCCATATTGGCCGCCATCTTGGATTTGAAGGATGTTAACAACAAACATGTCAGATGTTGGTTGCTAACACACAAGGTATTAATTACACCCATGAATTGATCCTATTCTCATCTGATTAGGGTTATGTAGCGTTTTTATATCATTAACATAGGTTTTTGGGGCAGTTGGACCCATCTTGGCTACAAGGTACACGGTAAATTTTTTATTGTTTATGTGAATGTTGAAGCTATATGAAATTAGCTGTTTTTGAACTCTTTGGTATTGAAAATTTGGGTATTGTCGTCAAGTTGGACCTCATACTGCATTCAGAATACCAATTACAATGGAATTTGTGTATTTTGGCGGCCCACTTGAGTTTGACACCCTAAAACGTTTTACAAAATTCCAAGATATTTTTTCCATAACTCTTTACACCCAAAGACAAAGATCAAGTGGAATTTGCTTTTAACAGAAAAAAAACATGGCGCTTATTTAGGGAACATACCGCCTACAGTCACCTATCCTAAAAGTGGCAACCTCGAAATGACGTTTTATAGAATTGTACATCCACAAATTCCCCAGTGTTTTGCCACAGGCAATTGAATAAAACTGGCGTCGCGGGTTGGTTTTAAAATTTGATTGTTGGAGGTGTTTGTTCTAATATTACGTTATTACACATTAACATAATGTTTACCGGGGGGGGCTTTACTCAAATTGTTTTCAGGTAGGCTGTTCGGCCGGAATGTGGGGGATTGTGAAACGGATTGGGCTTGGGAACTAAAGTTATTAAAGTCTAGGCCTTAGGAACTGAAATTTTGACGAACATTGCAGGTTGGTCTGAAATTTGGCTTTTAAATTTACTTCTGATGCAAACATTTTCCTAAGGGGACCTTAAGAACCACGGGGTTCTCAACTTGTGCAAGGTCTGCCATTTGAGCATTTTGGACCAGATACAGCCTTTCGGCCCCCCGGTAACATTTTTCAAATCCTGGATCCGCCAATTTAACATCCAAAATGTTAGTCCAAAGTGTTGTCCTTCCATTGTCGTGTTTGGTCTTGTTTTACATTGCTTTCTTGTTTTGTACATGTTGTAGCTTGTCTGCACAATTTATGGGGTGGCCTTTCAGCTTTGCTTTGTTGGCCGTCCCACCTTTTGATCTTGTATGTTATGATATGTAGATGGTTATAAATGAACTAAACTGAAACTGAACCTTAGAATGAATGGATTGCCTCAACTGGAACCCTTAAGCACTGCTGGAGAGATGCAAAATGTGTTTGAGGCTGCACATACCCGTACCTCCTTCCTATGTCAGTAACCCCCCCCCAAGAATGTTACTATATTTTATTTTATTAATAAAGAGAATAGGCCCTAAAACAGAAAATGTTGATTGGAGAACCATAGAAAAAATGTAGGTAGGAGGTCGGATTTTATTGTTTTTTTTATTATTTTTTTTTATGTTTCACATACCAGAACACAAATATATGACACACATACACAACCAAATGGCAACATCTTCACTTTTTTCTGTACAATCTGTTTTATTTGTCATTTGAATGTCTGCAATCCTTTAGGTGCGGAAGTATGACGTTCTTTAAATTCTGTTTTTGCATTTCAGCGTTCATGACCATATATCAGTGTAAACTGGGTGCGAAAAAAAATAAAATATTTAGGGTCGGGCAGTAAAAAATAGGGTTCTCGGTCGGGTTTCGCCAATCAAACAATTTTTTTTTTTGGACTTAGTGATAAAATATGTAAAAAAAAAACATAACATGAAAGAAAAATGTTGATTTTGGGGAAGGTCTCTCTCCGCAGTGCTTTATATAAACATAAAACAAATCGGTGTGTCAGAATTCATTTTGATGTCAAGGAAGCAATTTTTAGAAATCAATATACTGCAAATGTAAATTGGAAACTTTCAAACAACCCTTTTCAAACATTGGCTTAACAGATTACAAACAGTGGCGTAAACAGGCTTTTTTAGGGGGAGGCACATATTTTTTCGGGGAGGGGGGGGGGGGGGGGGAGGGGACAAGCTCAGTGGCGGATCCAGGATTTCTCAATAGACGGGGCGCCAAATTTCTAAAGTCTGAAAGAGGGAGGGGGGGGGGTTGCGTTAGCAACTTACTATAGCGTTGGTAGGTTTGGTAAGGTGTCCAGCACCGTGCTGTAGCTCATTTCTTCAACATCACAGGGGCCCCCGTGAATAAAAAGAACATTGTATACATCTATAATGTGCCTTGGTGCCCTATACAGTGCCAGGCGCCTATGCTCTGCAACAAAAAAATAGGGGGGCGCACCCCTGAGCATATATTAATTTGTTAGTATAGTATAGGGTCTATGTTGTTTTTATGTAAATGTGGCCCATGGCAAGAAAATCACTATTTTTTCCGGGGGCCAAGATTCCCCACGGGGGGTGGGGGGGGGGGGGGGCCAGGTGCTCCCCTAATAATGAATAAAAGAACACAAATAAAAAAATCTTAAAGGAAAGCGTCCATGTGACATTAAAGGCCATGGTTAATGATGTTTGATTGCTAATAGCTTCGCCCCAAGGGACCCCAGATTTACTGGATTGTGGTCAAACTTTTGGAATCGGAAGAGTTATTTTTCTCAATTGCCCTGTGAAAATCTTTTAGCTATTGGGATGTTTTATGTGGATGTTGTGAGGCAAAAATATGCCCCATTTTGGTTGACCAATATTAATTTTACAGAGTACTTTATGGGGATTACAAAAATCATGTTTTTACTCTAACATCAAAATGGGTTTGAAACATCAGCGCAAAACTCTATAGATGGGTTGTGGGGGTGGGTGGACCTTTTCTATCAGATGAAAAATTTATAGGACTAATGTAGTGCTAACCTCTTTTTCGTATTATTGCTACTTCAGTATACATCAAAGCGGAAGAAAAAAAGCACAAAATGGCAACTTCATCTTCGGCAGTTTCTCCTAAGGTAATATATCGAACAGATTGTCTGACGGACAATTAAGATATCATCGCCCACTCAAATATGGTCTTATCTGACAAAACACTTTCCGAGAAAATTGAACAATCTATCGGGAAAAATTTCTTTCATGTACAACGCTCAGCACCTGTAAATTCTTTTTGTATGGAAAATAATGCGAACTTTAATTTATAATGCAGGTAGGACATTATGTGTGAAACACGTTCATGTCCAGATCAGCTCAGCAGGACAATATTGCAATTTAGGGATTCAACCATGATGCGCAGTGGTTCATAAGAACAATGATGAACCCAGCATCTGCATATTTGTACTTGCAAAGGTTGGCTTCAATGCTGTACGGAGTGCGAGCGAGTGGCAAGGGATTTCCTTTGCCAGAAAATATTTGACTTGGTCCGAGGACAACAGAATCACCAGTCATACACAGTCGCGTGAGTTAGGTCAGGGGCGGATCCAGGATTTGAAAATTGTCAAAAATTACCGGTGAAAATTACCGGGGGCTGACTGAAAGGCTAAACTTGTCCAAAATGGGCTGATTTTGTAAGATTTGGCAGAATTACTGGGAGAGAGGCGCGGCCCTCCGCACCCTACCTGGATCCGCGCGCGAGTTAGGTTGCATTTCTGTTTCACATGATTAATGTGTGAAAGTATAATAAGTAACTAATTGTCCCACCAATGATTGATCCACTTAGAGCACAAGTAGATTATTTGATACGTTCCCAATGAATTCTAAAAGGTTTGAATTCTCTTGCGGACATTCATAATCTCGCGGGACCAATCCAATAGATCGCGAGCCTAATTTCACTTCAAACATGCCTGCTCAACACTGGCTATAATTGTTTATCTACAAATTCGCCGGCTCCTGTTACTCTATTGAGGAGAGGAACCTACCAAGAATGGTGGCGCTATACCAGTGCCATACACGGTCAGATAGTGCCGGCCATATTTTAATCCACACCTGGCTATAGTTAAAATGGCATGGTATTAAAATAAAAATGAGGTATTATATTATTGAATTCTGAGGAATTAACATAACAACCACGACAGCTGCCCAGGCATGATAAAAAATGAGGATGCGTCAGGTGCAGAGTTGTTAATTCCGATGAACCACTTTGATAATGGTAAAGGTCCATGGCCCGATCGCTTAATAGCCTCATCCCCAGAAGCCCCAGAGTTTACTGGAAGTGGCACCATTTTGTCTCAGAAGAAAGCTGCTATTTTTATCATTTTTACTCTGTGAAATCTAGGGCCAAAAGGTGTTTGGTTGGAAGTTATGAGCGGAAAATGTTGGCCTCCATTTTGGTCGACCAATATAATTTTACCACAGTATTATGGGACTTACAAAAATCACGTTTTTAGCTCTCGCATCAAATCGAATTGAAATACTGGCACAAAACTTAGAGATGTTTTGGTTTGGGAGTGAGGGGCCAATCGAGAAGATGAAAAACTTCATATCCTTTAATTGGGCCATCCCCTTTAAATTCCATTTCAAGGGATTATAGACAATCTCAACTTTTTTTTTACAGGCAGAGAAATCAACAAAAAAGACACCGCTTCTTTCTTACATAATAAAGCTTATTATGTTTGAAATAGTAATGTTCACTCAGTTTGCACAAAATAAGACATTTGAATAGTGCGGTTATCTTTCACATCTGTTTGAAAATCATTTATTATGACAGAACGAGAATAAAACAAAAACTACAAAGATTCAATGGCGACACACATTTTACAACTGATTTGGAGTATTTATACCAGTATCTACATCCTGTATAAATTTGCTGAAATTTCATTGCGGGCATATATAATTTTTCATAAAAATCTAGTTTTACACGTCTTTCTATGGAAAATAGGCATATAGAGGGCGCTATAACATACAAATTATGACCTTTGTAGGCCTATATGGCAAGATTCTCGAAATGGATTTTTCTGATTTTTGCGCGGGTGGTGGTGGTTGGTAAAGCTCTTGCATGTCACTACTTATATCAGTTGTCAAAATTGTGTCGCCGTTGCTTAAAATTGCTCTAAAATAAAAGAGACAATTTGCATGGGGTCAAACAGCTGCTTTGTTGAATGCTGCACATCCACAACAATTTCAAATGAACGAGTTATGTAACCAAAAGTGGGATGAACAGCTGCGTCCTAATACACGTCGCATGCATCGTGCTTCCAAAACTAGACAGACATAGAGCATTATCCAAGCCAGGGGCCGCGCCCGGGGTAAATGTGATCATAGGGGGGCACGAAACAGTACAACATGGACTAATTTGGTTTTAAACAATGACCAGCTAATTTTGCACCAATTATGTTTTTCCTAAATTTTGAAAATCTCGGGGGGGGGGGGGGGACGGCCATGTCACCCCCTGGTGCTGCCACTGGGTCCAAGCAACTTGGGTCATCAGCGATCACCCATGAACTCATGCAGTGAAGGAATAGGAGTTGTGTCAAATATTCAAGAATCATGTTTTTAAAGGGCGTGTTCCGTTGTCTTTGGCCTCCTTATTTAGCCAGAAGTAGTAGAGATTTTGATACCAGATCTAACAGCGTATTTTTTCTCATGTTGTCCTGATAATTGAGCCCCTCAATCCATCATTCTCAACGATATAGCACCAGTATTGAATAGGGGCTTTGCAATTATTCATATGCTTCTACAGAATCAAACACCTGCCAAGTTTTCTTGTTTCCCACTAGTACTGATTACCTCATATCAAGTTACGAGAACACAATAGACACACATGGGAACAAAGCACCTTTGAAGGTGCATGTTCCAATCATCTTTGGGAACCCTGACTTTACCCGAAGTAGAATCGATTTGATCAGATGAAAGGCATATTTTATCATAGTCGTCCTGAAATTGAGCTATCTAATCCATTTAATTCCCAAGATATAAACAAAAAAAACCGAATTATTAGCACAATATTGAATACGGGCTTTGCCAGTATGCCATAGTTGCTTCTACATCAAAACTGGGAGAGCGTGGCCCTAGCAGGTTAAGGTGCTTTGCCTGTGGCACAAAATTTACCACAAAAAACAATCCCTGAGGTTTGAATCCCACTGTCTATTCAGGTATGAATTCGGATTGGATTCGGTATCTGCTTATTGATTAAAAATTAAAATACAGAAGTACGCTCTCCTCCATGGTTTCACTTGGAATTGGGCAAATGAACCTCCCGTTCCTTCGGAGGGGACGTTAAGTGCATTCGGTTCCCGTGTACAGAGAAGCCAACCTGTAAATGTACATCGCGCCCAGTGTCGAAATAGATAGGGTGAAAACCCCTGGCTGTTCCCAATTAATCCACCCTACCTCAAAGCGGGCCCATGTTAGACAGCGTCCGTTAGCAGTTTTTTTGGGGGACATACACGCGGCCCCGGATCAGCTTATTCAGTTGAAATAAATCCGACACACCACAAGCCATTACTATGACTGATGGGATACCAAGAAGAGAAAACCATCAAAACCACATTGGTTCCCACGGTACTTTATGGTGTGTATGTTCAAGTGCCGTCCCTCTCCTATCAAGACATAATGGAACCACAACCTTTAATCAAGTTCTATTTTTGAAAGCTCCGGTCCTGTGGCTCTGAGTCCTGTTATGGGTTTGATTGGGATCTTGACACTGCCAATTCTTGTTTGAATGACCGCCATAATACATCCAGGTCACATCACCAATACAGAATAGTTTTATCAAAAACACGATAATGCATCCCAGAGGGACATTTCTGATATTTTCATTCAACATAGGAACAGGACAAACACATTTTTAGTTCATGGTGTCACATCAGGCAAGACTATTGCCAAATATGGAACGTAAATCTTTGACCTTGAGTGTATACTGTTTTTACCAACACAAGACGAAAAAATAACAAAACAGGACAACAAAAGCAACTACAACAGGTAAAATAATATCTGTGCCTATGTCCCCATTGAAAAAAGCTTTAAAATAGATAGCATCTGTGATTCCATTTTTTAGAGTAAAACCTTGAGAAGATCTAAAAAAATTTTTTTAAATCCGACCGACCGACCGACATTGATATTTTTTCTTCCTTACGCAAACATATTTTTTTTATGCCCTACCCTGTGGGTTTCAATGCAGACCATGTACATCAAGAAATCTTTACTTGTCCCAGATTTTGCACAATACAAAAAAAGTTTGGAGCCATCAACAATCCAATAAGTATGCTCTGCATTGGATCAAGATTTCAAAATTTTGATGTTGGGATTTCAAAAATCAACTCCCACAGTAAAGTAATAGGGCACAACTGGATACATCTACAGATTGGGTATTTATTAGTAGTGTTCCCACTATTTTTCCCATTCTACTTCGAGAACTCTGCCAACGTCGTAAACACGAACACCACGAAGACTTCAAAATTGGCAGATCAACCTCCTGTCGGATGAGTCACAGGAGGCCAAACCAGTTGTCTAAAAAGCACGGTACCAAGCAGGAGCTTTTTTTAATTTAACAGATTCTGCTCCTGTAGAAGAGTTGGCAACAGCTCCACAGCAAGCCGGCAGTCATACACCACAAGCACCAAAAACTTGAACTTGACCAATTCTTCTTCTTCTGTAGTTGAAGGAACAGCTCCTCATACTGAATCATCGACACCTCTGCGGGAAGTTGAAGAGGTAAAGAACCGTGTTGAAGATCAGCAAATTGAAAAGAAAAAACAATTGTGGTGAAGATCATGCATATGCACTGATGGACTCCCCAACTACTCTTAAGAGAAACTGGAACAGAGCCCTTGATGCACTGGCTATATGTAGGAAGAAATTGAAGGTGGAGCAGCAAAAGACACGACGTCTGCGAAAAAAAGTTGCGAGCCTTAACGCAGAGTTAGATGCATTACGTGGTCAAAATCCTGAATCAACAAACTCTGCAGAGATGCCAGAATCATTTAACTTTGATATCCCTGAAGAGGTCTTTGAAGAATTACTCAACATTCAAGTATAAGAAACTCATCCAGGGCCATACACAGGATTCATTTGGGGGGTGGGGGGTGGGGGGTGGGGGGTTTGGCGCCTTTCCAAAAAAGTAGACCTTTTTTTGGTAAAACTGGATCTAACACCCCTAAAATGGTCCTTTTTTGGGCTTTTTGAACATCTCATTAGCAGAAAGTTGACTTTCTAGTCAAATTTTCTCTAAATTTTGGACCTTTTTATAAAAGAAATTCAGCAAAAAAGTGGACCTTTCCCCCGCATATGGGCCTGAACTCATCTGGATATGTACATGGCAGAGGCTTATGATTTTGTAGAAGCTTTTGACCTAGCCTTGCCCAATCTTCATCAGATAGATCATTTTACAGCACTCCAGACTCATTGAACTTAAAGGCACTATCAGTTATCCTCCCAAAAGACTAAAAATGTTCCTATACCTTTGTACCATATCATGTTGATATTTCTTTAACCTATCCTCACTTTTTATCGGTCGCGTAGCGACAGTATATTTATGTATATTTTCTATGAATGATAACCATGTGTCCTGAAACTATGCTCAAGTACAAAAAATTATCAGAGGACCACCCTAAAACATGCACATTAATTGCATAGAAGTCGAAGACACAAGAAACTCCAATCATCAAGCTCATTTCCCATACCTGTATGGTATTAGATCTTATCTGTAATTAACCCTTTCCTACCCTAAAATTGCTTTTGCTTGCACACTAGGCAGTCAATCTGCCTCGCTTTCCTTATTTTTTAATCGTGAAGTTACGGCAGATTTACCCTTGGTAAAATGGTGTTAACACTGGTTTTATGTCATCAATGGCAAGAAAGGGCCATTATGGGTCCATTATGGGCAAGGTCAATTAATTTGTACCAACATATTTTGCTATTTGCTGTAAGCTATCAGCGTACACATTGTCTGATTGTTGTGTTCACACACTGTTCATACCAACAGTCCAAATAAATCCAAATAAAATAAACTTTGAAATAAAAATTTTTGTTGAGAGTTTTTGTTCATGTGCAACATGAAATTTCACAAGAGAGAAGGATCAACATTTCCAAAAAAATGCACCTCTTTTTTTATAAACCATTTTTGCATGTTTAGAATGCTTGCCAATGTATCAACACCTGAAGTGAATGAGCCAAAAGATACAACCTTCAGATTTCAGGTTGCAGATGTATAAGTGGCATGTTGCTCAACTTAATTAACATGCATCCCAATACCTTTTTGAAAAATGTGTAAAGTTAAGCAATATACATCTGCATCTGCACAAACCCAAAATCCAAAGGTCGGAAATGTGTCAAAGTATATGTTGTCGAGTAGCATTGCAAACAAGGCCTCGGCATTAAGGAGTAGGGTGGCCAGTTCCTTTCTCCACCGCCTCTGCCTTCGCCAGTCTAAATAGACCAGGCACCCATTCACAGATGGGTGAACTGGAGGTGTCTCGGCCCAGGATCAAACTTGCGGCCTTTGGTTACGGAGGTGAATGCTCTACCACTACGCTATCCCGCTACCTCAAAACTGAGAAGAAGTTTTTTGTGTGTTTGAGAAGGCTTCAATTAAAGACACTATCAGTGATTTGAAAAATATTGAAATTTGCAGAGGAATAGCTTAAAGTGAAGGATAAGTCTGTAGAATTCTCATAAGTACCTTTTCCAGCTGTAGAATTGAAAGAAAAGGAAGGAGAAAACGGCAGTGTTCCAAGATACGATTCTCCATTCAATTATGTGTTGTAGTAAGTGTGTCGGACAGTCATTAATGACTAAAATCTCCGATCTGTCCTTATTAGGTTGTTTCTGGTCTATTATTTGCAGGGTATGTTAGGATACCTGTACTTGTTACGTACATGCTAAAATCTGATTTTTGATGATTTTTTTGATTTACTGATTTAGCAAATCACTGATAGTGTCTTTAACAGTCCTCAAAGAGAAGGCTTCAATTAACAGTCCTCAAAGAGAAGGCACTATAGCACATTGTGTCTGGGGAGTCAGGATTAGCAAAACTAAAGCTAGAGCAATGCCTTGATGAAAGGTTAGATCAGATGCAATTGATTGGCATATTTTAGAGAAATTTTAGCACTCGGAACAAAATTCCATTTTGGAAACAATCACAAACTTTTTTTTAAATTTTGCTTTAAGGAGTCATTTTTGGAGGACTCCCAAGAAAAATTCATCTTAATGATGCAAGTTAGGAGGGTGATAATTGTACAGAAAAAATCAGAAGATCAGCATTGATTTTCAAAGTTCTGGGAATGATGTTGAATGATATCAGAGGCAAATAAAATAAATAGAAGAGACCCTAAGATGGAACCCTGAAGCACGCCGGATATAAAACCTGAGGACAAAGCTGAGATGGAGTATATTGGGGTCAAGGTAATTCACTCAGGATAAAACTTTATGGCCTGTATTCCAAAAAGATGTTTAATTAACTAAACAATCGTTAATCTTTGAAGTAGTGAGGTGGATAAGTGAGAATTCTTTAAAATTATGAGAAATGCTCTTTTCAAATAATGTAGATGAGTTGACCTGTGACGTCAAAGCACTGCCTGGCAGTATGCGTGAGCATCTGCAGGGCTTGTGCTTTTAAAATTCGCACTCAATCGGGCGTGATAAGGCTATTGAATGTTGTAACTGTATGGGCATATTTTTCGCACCGCTAACATGTCAGTAGACCAGGTGCCAACTTGTGTTTGTAAACATTGATGTCACCTCATCTATAGATATGTTAGTTTGTTAGAACAGAGTGTTATAAATGATATGACAAATTTGATGCTTTTACCATAGTTCAAAATTATCCCATATCTACTTCACTATTTTAGAGATAAACGTTCGTTTAACTAAACAGTTGTTAAACACATTTTTTTGGAATATGGGCCTATAGCTTTATATAATTAGATCAGACAATCCCCTTAAAATATGGTAACAGATCAATGATTTACTGGTAATTTCTACAAATTTCAAACATTAAAATAATACCAAACATGTCGGGTTTCTACTTGTGACAATAAACAAAAATAGTTTGTAATTCAAAATGTCTTATGTTTATTGTTTTGTTGCATCTGAAACATTCAACAGCTCAAAACTGGTAAATGTGACTTTCCGCCCATCTTGTCATACCATGTCACATATTATAATTTACATGTCAAATATCGTCGCTTGGCAGGTTTTCCCGCGCAGCAACGATATGTTATTTACTCTTGTTGTAGTCTTAAAAGATTGCCCATCACCATATTTGTGTGAATTACAATTGTGGTCAAAGGGGAGCAGGTGGGTTGTTAGGAGAGGGGCCAGGTGGGGTGTTGGGGAGGGGGCCAGGAGGGGTGTTGGGGAGGGGGCCAGGTGGGGTCACGTGTTGGGGAGGGGGCCAGGAGGGGTGTTGGGGTTAGGGTTTAATCCCATTTGGTCTAATAGCCATTGGTCTAACTTCAATTCATCTACACCCATATTGTCTAATATCAATTTGTCTAATAACCATTAAGTCTAACATCCAATTTATCTAACAACCAAAATGTCTAAAATGAATATTAGACCAGATGGGTATTAGACCAATTGGCGTTTGACCAAATCAGTTATAGACGATATGAATATTAGACGATATGAGATTTAGACCAGATGAATATGAGACTACATGGCTATTAGACTAAATGGTTATTAGACTAAATGGTATTAGACCAATTGGAGTTTTTTTCTCTCTCTCTCTTTGTGTGTTTTATTTATCAAAACTCAGAAAAATAGGACAAAAGACAAAGACAAACTCATTCTCACCACACACACACCTCACACATCTTGATGTTGCCATGGCATTACAATAAAATGTACAGGACCATCAACAAAAAAGGGAGAGCTATGAGGCTTCAAGGTCAATAGTCCATTTCTTAAAATGCTGCCATAATTTCCCTTTCAGCAATTTTATATTCAAGTCTTTGTTTCAGTAAATTGAAAAATGCAACAAAAACTGAGGTTATTTTGTTGAAATCTGCATTTGTGAATATAAAATTTAAGACATAAGAGGAAATTAATACAAGTGTCATGCTCGGAGGTGTCTCTAACTCCAAACATTTTCTCTAAATTGGAAAACACAAAGGACTCCTTAGTAACACTATTGAAGTAAAAACAATTCATCCCATAGTGGAGACACAATTGGACCAATTCGTCCAATAGACCAATTGGAGTTAGCCAAAATGGCCATTAGACCAAGTGGGATTAGACCAAGTGGATTAGACCAAAGGCAAGTCAACGGTTGTTGGGGTGGCGTGTTGGGGAGGGGGCCAGGTGGTGTTAGGGAAGCGGGCCAAGGTGGGGTTGTGTTGGGGATGGGCCTGGGTGGGGTTTGGGGAGGGGGAGGGGGACAAGGTGTTGTTGGGGAGGGGGGGACAGGTGGGTGTTGGGGAGGGCGGGGCAGTTGGGTGTTGGGGGGGGGGTGACCAGGTGAGGTTGTTGGGATGGGCACGGTTGGGTGTTGGGGCAGGGGAGGGACGGTGTCGGTGTTGGGGAGGGGCAGGTGGGTGTTGGGCAGGGGGCAGGTTGGTGTTGGGGGGGAATGGGGGGGGTTGTTGAGGAGGGGACGGGTGGGGTAGTGGGGAGGGGACGGGTGGGGTGTTGGATCTGACTTGACAAATTTTGGGGGGACACCCAGTACAGTACTCATACAGTTGCACTCTGGTGTGCTGATCTTGGTCTTACAGTTAAGCTATGCACGAACAGCAGGGAGAATGTTATAAGAGAAAGAGGGGTTCTTTAGGAAATTTATTGTCTCAGATTAACATAGAACCCTATGAGAAAAATATTTTTGGGACGGGGGCTAAGAACCCTCATTTTGGAGGTTTCTTGAAACAAAAAAAGGTCTGGACTAAAAGGTTTCTAAAACAATCTGTAAACTGTTATAAAAGCTGAAAATGAAAATGGTTTTCAAAGAACTAAAAAGGGTTCCTCAGAGCTTACAGAAATTTATTTCTCATTATTTGTTGGAACTTTGGAATGGTTTTGTACAGTTGGGCAAGAAAAGATGCTAGGGTGACCTTATTTCTTGGAATGTATGCCACATCGTCCAATCTTACTTTACCATGAATTTTTTTCGAAGTTGAGGGGAGGGACTTATGGGAGGTCGGTGGAGGGGAGGGAGGATTGGAAGAAGTAGAAAGATGGGAAGGTAAAAGGGGAGGCACCTAACTAAGCTAAGAAAAATTTCAAAATACAAAATGTTAAAATTCTCGAGTTGGGTTTGGGAGCGCGCTATGAACCTGCCGCCAAGATAGGGAATCTAGACCAGAATATAAATAATTTGCTGAAAGGGCAGGTTTTGGACCATTTTCTTCAAAAATTTTTGATAAGGATTTGAAAAATGGGTAAAGGGGGAGAGGAGAGGAGGGGAGAAAACTTTTCTTTCTGGTTCCTTAACATATTTTATTCCCTCGTTCCTCCCGGGTTACCTATTTTTTCAACAAATTTTGAAATAAGCGACCTATTTCTATCATCCTCGCCGGTTGGGAAGCCCGTGAAATTGTTTCACACGAAAAGATCTAGAAATAATTGTTTGTACCGGGGTCACACAGTATCACGTGTTCGAGGTCAACAAACTTTGCCTCCCACATGCTCAGGAAAACGGCTTCGCTTTATCAACAACAACACTGCCATGGCTGAACGTGGGACGTGGTGTGATGCATTATGTGGAGTGCAGTTTCGTGAAAAGATCGTTTGCTTTCCCTGCAAATTACTACAAGTTATCCCCACAAAACTAAAAATGAGATTTTCGTTTATTCGCCAATGGCACGCCGTGAGTGGCCGACATTCTCTAGCCATTAGTCAAGTAACCAGACCATTTGTATCGGCCAAGCAGTGAAAAACAATGGTGGTTGGCGTGCTACACGGCAAGCAACAGTCTGATGATAAGTACACAAACGGCTGATGATCAGCCTTGGAGCCCGTGGTACGCTACGGTACGATTGGACGCCGCCATCGTACGGGAGTGAAATCTGGTCTCCAGTCTGTGGCTGTACATACTCTTTTACCAACCAGACCAGAATTTTGCCATGGCATCCATGACAAGTTGTACAGTATTCTACAAAATGCACAGAGCAAGCAAGTTTGGTTGGCAGGAAAGTTTGGACTAAATTAGTCAGAGCAAGTCCCACATTTGGAAAATGGGTTTCGGTTGGAACCGACCCTTCCGTATGACAAAGGAGTTGTCCTAATGGTTGTGATTCTGTTGCAGTTGCCAATTGGAAACAAGGCAAAATTTTGAAGTATTTGACGCTCGATGACTAATGTTCTTTGCCTTACTGGAGTAAGGGGAGGAGACCGGAACTTTGAAGCAGGGTCTAGATGGAGCAGTAAACCGCCGCACCTGGCTACCGATGCTACGGTGATTTATAATCCTTTTCAGTGGCTATTATGAGGCATTTGCCATACATGACGGATGGGAAGCTCAATCGAGCATGGCAGAAAGAAAGGTGCTGTGGTGCTGGCTGGAGTGATTGGAGGAGCAATAGGAGCATGGGTAAGAATTGACCGAAACACATTCCCCTTAAAAAAAGGGGCATTTCGTGATCCACAGCCTCGTACCCCAGACTTGCCTAAAAAAAGTTGAGATTTTCATATCATCTGGAACCGTTAATTTAATCCATGTGTGCAACGTACATGCAAATTCGGTAGTGTCCTTAAGAAATTTGCAAATTTGTATTTTGCCGTAAACGACAAATTATAAGCACAGTGGCCTATTCAAAGGGGAAATGAGCATTTGTTATCTTAACACAAAACTGCAGTTTGCGATCAGCTAAAAGGTGTTGTGGAATAAAATTTGCTCAAGGATATCTAGTGACAATTGAATAAAAGAAGGTGCTGGAATCACGAACTGCACCTTTAAAGGTCCCCGATGCCACATAATACATGTTGTATATGACACTTAAAAATTTCAACAGCCATCAAACAGATATGCATTATGCCATAGGGTCATTCCATGACAAATCACCTAATTTTCAGAAAAGCCCCAAGTGATCCCCTAAGATTTTGAGAACATCCATCAAATGCTTTCCTTATGTGTATAATGAACCTACAAAAAATTTTAGCCTTATAGTCCCAGTTGTTTAGAAATGACAGCCTGTTGAAAAATTACTTGGGACCCCCCCTTAGTCGATTCGCGACACATTGATGATTTTTTTGATTTTCAGAGACTCATATCTTTAGATTGGAAAGGGGTGCTAAGCTAAAAATTGGTACTCCAAGTAACTTCCGCCCAATCTTTCAGAATCTGTCATCAAAAACAGAGTATCTTACCCCATTGTGAAGTTACAGGCATCCAAAAACACAAGTTTTAGGTAGCGAAAATTATTTTTTAAATTTTCTTGGGGGCCAGGTACCCATATCAAATGTCCAGAGAATGCTCAAATTTGGTCTATGTAATATCTGGGTATATATCTTGACTCCAAAGGAGGACAGCCTAAAGCAAACTTTTAATAAGGATATATGCCGAGTGCCCGAAGTGGGTCCTACACACAATATTCTTTAAAAAGCGACCCTTGTGGTGGGTGGTTGACCTTGTGAACAGTTACTCAGGGTATTGAAATTTACAACACAGAGATATTTATTGGACCTTTATGTGTGCCAAATTTCAGCAATGTGACTCAACTCCTTCATGGTTTTTTTTCCATAGATATACACAGTTAAGGAAAATATGTCTTTATTCAGAAAGTGCATTGACCCCAGTTTTATTAATGTGTAAGTCTATGGAGAATTGTGATTCTCATCTGACCATGAAGGAGTTGAGTCACATTGCTGAAATTTGATACTTAAAGGGGGATGGCCCAATGCAAGTCTATGATTTTTTTCATCTTGATAGAATGGCCTCCACCCCAAAACCCCATCTGTAAAGATTCGCGCCGATAATTCAACCCTTTTAAAGTGAGAACTTAAAACGTGATTTGTAATTCCCATAGAGTATGTGTGAAATTAATATTGGTCGACCAAATTGGCGCATATTTTTGCTCATAACATCCAAACCAAACATCATTCAGCCCTAAGATTTCTTAGGGTAAATGCGAAAAATAGTAGCTTTCTTCTGATGCCAAAATTTTGACAACTTCCGGTAAAATCTGGGGTCCCTGGGGACGAGGCTATTAGGGATCGGGCCATGGACCTTTAAAAAGGTCCAATGTATATCTCTCTCTGTTGTTAATTTCAAAACCCTGAGTAACTGTTCACATGGTCAACCATCCACCACAAGGGGGCGCTTTTTAAAGAATATTGTGTGTGGGACCCATTTCGGACACTCGCCCAATCCTTTGTTAAAAAGGTTTTCTTTAGCTTGTTCCCCTCGTTAGTGTATAGATATATGCCAGGTAGTATGTCACATTTTCAAAATTGAGCCATTCTCTGGTTATGTGATATGGGCAACCAGGGACCCATTGAAAATTGAAAAAACTGAAGATCCGCTAGCGAAAACTTGAGGTTGTTCAGATGCCTGTAACTTCACCAATGGGCGGTGAGATATGTGTGTTTTTGATTGCAATCTGAAGAATGGGCAAAAGTTACCTAGAGTACCAATTTTCAGCTTGGTACCCTTTCCAATTATAAGATATGAGTCTCGGAAACTGAGGAATCACCATGACATCGCCGAGTAGTATAAGAGGGGCTGGTCACGCGTAATTTCAACAGGCCGTAATTTTGAAACGGCTTGGACAATTGAGCTTAAATTTTCTGTAGGTTCATTATACCCACAGAGGAACAATTTCATGGAATTTCTGAGGTAATCACCTGGGGACCTCTAAGTGATTGAAATGGAATGACCCATTGGTGTGATCAGGGTTGCCAAA
Organism: Ophioderma brevispina; assembly: GCA_023653785.1. Classification (NCBI taxonomy): domain Eukaryota; kingdom Metazoa; phylum Echinodermata; class Ophiuroidea; order Amphilepidida; family Ophiodermatidae; genus Ophioderma; species Ophioderma brevispina. The sequence continues at coordinate 79,745 of JAMKCH010063554.1, forward strand.
AATTTTCACACATTGCACATGTGTGTGGCCAGAAAAAAATGCCAAATCACCAAAAATGTGCCCAAAATTAAAGGGGCATTTCGTGATCCACAGCCTCGTCCCCCAGACTTACATAAAAAAAATTGTGATTTATATCATCTGAACCGTCAACACTCATGGGATTACGGTGGGAAACAAGCATTTGGGGGGGGGGGGGGTAGGACACGATCTGCTTGATTTGGTGTTTCCCAAACTGTAATTTGGGGAACTGCTAATGCATTTGACTTGCCAGTATGTCTCAGTGAAATTACAAACTCACCTCTTAAACCTTTGTTCAATAATCTTAGTAATTATATCATGATAATTTTGGAAAAAATTATTGACTTCAAATCCGCTGAGGTTTAAAAATGGATTAACCTCGCTGCAAAATAGTATAATTTAAAAAACGCTCATTTTAGATTTAAATATTCATGACCAGCTCTAGCCTTTAGTCAAGTCTTTGTCCGATGTGCGTAAGAGCGCCCTCCAACCACGTACCGTTAAGTCTTTGATAAAGACTAGCATTCAGGTTACGCCAGATGTTGATGCCGGATTTGAAATTCTCCTGCTGTTAATTTGGATGTTCCTTCCCCCCCAAAAAAACGCCCTTGTTGCCCAAAAGTGGCAAAATCACAGGACCCATTTTCGAGTTTTCGCAGGCCAATGGTTAATTTACCCAATTGGGCTACCAAATCACGGGTTTTGGCAACACTGGTTGTGATGTCGTCAGGTCACTTGAATTAAATTTTCTGGGGATTGTGTAAATGGACAATGGAACAAGATTACATAATGTTAATGGGAGTTCAACCTCGGAAAACAATAATTGGAAAACAAAATACATTATAAATATAATTACCCCAAATAATTGTGGGTTTAAAAAAAATAGCATTTAGATACATCAAAATAAGCATTCAAATTATTTTGCTCAATTGATCTTACATACAATTTTGTACAGGGCAGATCCAGGAATTCTCAATGGGGGGGGGGGGCACCAGTCACTATTCGCTTGCTGACACAATTTGTTAAATGTCCCTCCTTTTCTTGTGAAATTTTTCTAGCTTAAAAGGGGGGATGGCCCCATTTTAGGCCAAAAATTTTTAATCTTTGATAGAATGGCACTTCACCCCAAAAACCCATTAGTAAAGTTTCGTGCAAATAGTTCCAACCCGTTTTAAGTTAGAGCTAAAATTTAAACGTGATTTGTAATCCCATAGAAGACTGTGTTAAAAAATTATTATTGG
>JAMKCH010063563.1:0-16925 GCA_023653785.1 Ophioderma brevispina
TCGCATACCAACACGATATTGGTATCGACTGTAGGCTGGAGACCATACTAAGCTTGACGAGTGCAGTGTAAACGCGATGAAAACGGTCGCGGATGTGGATAATTATCGACATGAAATCCCGGGTAAAATCCAATTCTATCCATTTGTTTACCCCCCTCTCAGCCAACATTTTCCTCGAAGGAGAGCACTCTCAAACGGAAAAATTGTTGGATTGGAGCGACTCTCAAACGGCCGCTTTGTTGGATCTGCTAATTTTTAGGAAATAACTAACTTTGCTTGGGTATTGCTATCGCTAAAACTCCTTTAATTTTTTTCAAATCTATACCTATACAATATCTAATGGGGGCTGTTGGAAGGGCAAATACGTTTTTTGGGGGGGCGGGGCGACTTGGCTAAGGCCATATCCGTTTTTTGGGGGGCGCTTGGCAAGGCCTTCTAGGTTTGGGGGCTACTTGGCAAGGCATATACGTTTTGGGGGGCGAGAGGGCAGGGTTGTGAGATTGCACGTGGGGGAGCGAGTTGTCCTTCATGCTCAAGGCTGTTACTTTAGGGTTTAGGTCATGAACTGAAGCACAAAATTTGGTAAAATGGCCCTTCATGGTGCATAGCTCATATAAACTATGGAGGATGGCCCGATTTAAGGCATTGAGTGTTCATGTTCGATAGATTAGTTCTGCTAAATAACTCCACATTATGTCCTTTAACATGTTGTATTAACGGATGTGGAGTTATGCAAAACCACAGGAATAACTTTCCCCTGTGACCCCTACCTCAACTTTTTCGATCTCAAAAATCCTTCCAAATGTACATATTCCCTGTTTTCACTATCAAACACAACTTGGAGATCCTATTAATCGCGATGACATTATGTTGGAAACAAAACTTAAAAAATTAGACGATTATATTTTGAAGAAATTGTTGATAAATCACTCTTCAGTCTGCATGAGAAAGGTTGTTTCTCCGGAAAATGACTGTATTATCTACGTTATTTTGACAAATTTTTGAGGATTAACTATTTCAAAGGGTATTTATTATCTAAGGAACATATTATATCAACTCGATTCTGAAATTGCTTTTTGATATTTTGTTTCGTCTGCAGTCGGCAAAGTTGGCTCTTTTGAAATGGCCTGCTCAATGCTGGTAACCGGGGAAAAATATTCATGTGATTTTTTTGCTTACTCTACATCCGTTTAATGACAACAGATGTTTCAAGACATTCTGGCGTTATGCTTAGTCAGAACGAGTTTGATCGATGGCATTCACTCAAAAACCCATCTTGTAAAGTTTCGCGCCGCTTTCAATCCGTTTGGATGCGAGAGCTAAAAAAAACGTGATTTATGGTAGCCCCCCATAAGTACTCTGTAAAAGTACTCTGTATTGTCGACCAAAATGGGCCAATTTTCGCTCATAACTTTAAAAAAAACAGTAAATTCAAGAATGAACATTTTAAGATTTCTCAGGGTAATTGAGAAAAAGAGTAGCTTTCTTCTTGATACCAAAATGTGACCTCACTTCCGTTAAATCTTGTGTCCATTTGGGTACGAGGCTAATTAACGATCAGGGATCAAAGGCCTGGACTTAAGGCATTTTAGTGCAACTCGTCCCCACCCGTTCCTGATTCACCGTTTGCGAAAAAGTTGAGATTTTTTTTTAATATCATCTGGAAAAAAAAAAACCTCTAGCCTTCTTATCTAATCCACAGTGTACCAAATCTTACTGCTACGGTTGTAGCTGTATGAATTTGCACTTTTGTATTTCTGTCCGTAACCTGGACCGAAATTACAGCACTGGCACGTGGCCTATGGGGCCGTGTGAAACACACATTTGCTCATAACAAAAACCTAGTCCCAATAATTGACTACACCCATTGGCATTTATTTAACATTGGTCATTATCATCTCAACTGAATGGTAGTCCACCAAACAGTGTATGTGTAATTGGTTAGCCATTTACCCACCACCATTTTTAGATAAAAATAAGCCTGTCAATCCATTAAATTTTTACCAACCTGATTTTATCTTGAGGACCACTTCTACTATGTCTAGAAGTAAATCATAATAAAAAGTCTTTTGTCACAAGCTAGGCAACTAAGTATGAATTCTGATGGAATTTGATTGTCCAAATCTGACCAGCACCAACTCCTTCAAAAAGTAAAGTGTAAAGAAAGCATAATAAAATCACTGAAACCAATTACCTCCTGCCTTTTCATTCTAAACGGATAGAAGAGATAGTTATGATAATACTATGTGATGAATTGCTGATATAACATCATTTTGGTTGTCATATGCTGCTTGAAACTTATTGGAGTTCTGAGTGAGCAGTAGGACTCATACAGGAATCGCTTACCTATCCGATGTTTGATGTAACATTGCCTTGTCTTTAGGGCAATGCAGAACCTCCATGAAATATATCCCACATAAATATATTCCTTCGATCACCCTGTATGACGTCCACCGGTACCCATCCCCAAAGTGACGTCATACCCACAAGCCTCTTCCTCTTTTCGTCTTGGTCGACCAGTGCGGTAACGTTAAGAGAAGGAATAGTCCCGTAATTTGTCGAATTTTAGTCATATTAGCTACTAGTGTAGTCCGAACCCGTTGTGACATCAGTTAAATGTCATTTATTACTCCCGGGGCGTAGTTTTTGTCATGTTTTTTTCCGTGTTGCGAGTCGGTATTTATTTTAAGGAATTTATACCTTGACTTTGCGTCGGGTTTGTCATCATATACAAACCCGCATAAGTTCACACTTTCAATCACACCCATAGACGGACTAGCGTAGGGCGTGGCGCTGCCGCCACGTTCATATCGATAGTCTTATATTCTATATTTTACGTGTATATATGTGATTACATGTTGTGAGAATGTAATTTGACTGGGCGGGCCTACACGCTTTCGTTCCTCGTTTCAAAATGCTCCCCCGGTTGTTTACATTTTTATAATTTATGGCACGATCATTGCTTCACACAATGGTACGTGCACAATGGGGTATACATAATCGGTTTCCTTTCCGCTTCATTGCAGCTTTGTGTCAATGAGGTTCCGCCTGTGATAAAGGTTTGTTATGTAGTGATTGAAACTGCTTTATTGTAAATAATACTTATATACTAAGCTTATTTATTAAGTAAGTATCCCCATTCCTTTGATGTGTGCTCTCACCTAGCCGGTAAGCCAGTCGTTGTCGTGGGCGTTCTCTTAAATACCCATCCGAATGCCGCAATCGTGCGAAGCCTGCGCTGTCGAGTTACCGTCATGGAACCCTCACCCACGCTGTTACACCCACCGATCCTTTTTCCAGGACGACTAGTGCACCCCTTTTTGTATCGGGCTTTTCCGAGGGGCATAACTTTTGACGCACTGGAGTCCGGACCGGAGCGATCCGTGGGTCTTAGTCGCCTCGCGTGGCATCAACAGCAGTCGCGGGACTTCTGATCGCTGCGACGGGTGTTCTCCGCTGCTGTCAAGCTAGGCTCACCCGCCGTTACCACCAAGCGGGTCTTCGGACCTACAACATGTTTGTCTGCCTCCCTCCGGGCGCGGGGAATGGGCTAGTTGTTAACCGGGGGGTCGCTGTCTCGGTTGGCATCATCATCGTGTATGACGGCTACCTCACCGGTACTACTGGCTTCCAACGGTCACCAATCGTGCGTGGTAGTGTGTCCCGCTTGTGGGTCCGCCGCCCGTGCCAGCTGTCCCATGGACAGCGTCTAGTGGCGACGGCTCCCCGTTTGTTAGCACACGCTTGCTTCAAACAAATTCCCCTCTGTATCAGCCGCTGGTCGTGCGGCCGTACACCACGTCGACGTCGGTGCATGCTCCTCTTCCTCCTTACGGTAACGGGGGTCTTTGCGGGCTTCAACTAAAGCTGGTTTCATCAACGCCTTTTGGCTCCATGTCTCCCCAGCTTGCGGGGGCGTCATCTGCAGGCCGCATCGTCCATGGCGAATTACCCTGGTACGACTGGGCCTTGGCTTAATCACTAAATCCGATTAGGTGTAAGCCAATCACTGGCCCAGTCATCGGGGGATTTTGCCAGGTTCGAGCACTTAACAATGCCTATTCATCAGGCTTCAATCATCATCTTTTGGCATACCAAGCCTTCCGAGTGGGCAGTTCGTTTCGCTGTTCGGACCATCGAGGTTAAGGCAGCGAGGTCCCGTAGCCCATGGCCGCTTCCCTCCCGTCGCCCAACCTCTGCATGCCGCGCGCCAATCCCAACCGCCGTTGGTTTGGCCTGGCAACAGGGGGTGCTAGTGTGGCATGCCTCTGGGGGACACTGCGGGCGCCGGCCGTGGCCCACTGGGTTGGCCCTCGGCCCCCGCCGGGTTCGCTAAGCGCTTGTGTTCGCGCCGCCCCTCGTTTGTTGATCCACACTCCGGTTTTTTTGGTGGATGAATCCGGGGTACCCTGCTTACCCTCCGGCCAATTACTTTGGCCAAGGGTAACAGGTATCCGCTCTTTCCTATTACCGGCCGTAACACTCCCACCCTGGCTGTCTGGTGCCGTGGGGGCTGGGTGTATCCGGGGTCGCCGCTTGTTTTCCGCAGGTACCCGTCGCAGCATGGAGCTCCGGTTGCAGCGGGTAGCGTGGTCGCCTAGTGCTGCCCCTGTTACTGTGGTCGCTCCATCCCCCCATCCCTATTCCGATTCTCGACAGCGAGCGGAGGGTTGGTGTGATAGATGATGCTGGGCCTCGTCATCGCCACGCTAGCCGCGGGCCACACGTTTGTCGCGGAGCTGCCGTCGGCGATCCGACCTGTTCCGGCCTCTGCTTTCCCGGCCGTCCTCAGGGATCTATGGCTTCTGCCATGTGCCTACGGTCGACGAGGTAAGCCCCCCCATAGCAGGTGGGGAGCCTCAAGCTGGGGGGCTTGGGCCCAAGCCGACGCTGATCTGTTCCTCTGTCTCACTGCCTCACTGCCCCCAGGATTTTCCAGAGGCTGGGACGCATTGGACACTTCGGAAAGACCGTGGGCTTCGCGTTCGTCGCGGGGCCTACACGTCTACGCTTCGTGTGTGCAGCGTCGACTATGAGAAGCTTTTGGGAAGGGTCGGCCTCGATGGATGCAGCAATATCGCTGCCAATATGCCGTCCGACTGGGGCTTCTGCTGCCCCCATGGCTTCTCGCCCTTTGGGGAGGCAATCAGACATTAAAGCGAGCTGACGCCCATCACCGGGCGCTGATTCGCTTGTCAACGTTTGTCTCCCCTGGCCTTCATCAACCATCTTGGTGACTTGGTGGCAGGGCGATTCCTCCGGTCAGGAGTCTTCTTCTATCTTCTTCTCTGACGGGCGGTGGAGCTGGCGGCTACGCTAGCCCGCTACCAGCTGGAGGATCGATGGCTCTGTCTATGCGGAGCGGGTCGTTCAGACGCGAAACCGCTTGTGCAGAGCTTAAACGCATCTCTCAACAGGGACCCTTTCGGGGACCTTAGGAAGGGCCCTTTTGGCCGTCCGACACGTTCGACCACGGTTGCGGAGCAAGCTTCGCATGCGTGTCCCCCACGAGGAGAACCTGCTTCAACGAGAACTAAAGCCTATCACCACCGGGAAGTCGAAGCAAGAAGAATGCAGCAGGGAAGCCATGAAATCGTCTGCGGCCACCCCTTCTCCTTCTACTGCAGCGTCTACGTCGGCTCCGGCCGCGAAGCCCCACCCTGCCTCTCGACGGAGCGGCCTAATCCGTCCGGGCGTCCAGACCAAGTCTTCTCGGACCTCTGGCCAAGAAGGCTAAGACTGGGGTTTGTATGGGGCGGCGACTCTGCTGTCTCATCCTCCCCTTCCAGGGAGCAGACTTCCGCCGGGGCATATCCCGGGTGTGCGGACGTCGCCTGCGAATGTTCGCTTCGCCGACTTTGGATCGGGATCCACCCGGGCGAATGGGTGCTGACCACTGGTGGAATACGGGTTTACCGTATCGAATGCCACTGTAGCCCCTCCCGTCACTATGCCGCTGACGGCCACCATCCTTCCCGGATATCCAGTGAAGCGGCAGGCTCTTTGACGGAAGTCAGAAGCTGTTCCGCAACAGAGGAGATCCGGGCCGAATCAGCCCCTCCTTTCGGGAGGGATTTCTGGTCACCTATCTTCCTAGCCCGAAGAAGACGGCGATTGCGGGCCGACTCTCCAAACTCAAGAAAGCCGCTCAATTTCTTCCATCACTCAAGTGCGTTTTCTGATGGAGACATTGGCCTCTGTGTTACGTTGCCCAATCAAAAGGACCTGGGCGACGTCACTGGACCTCAAGTACGCCTATCTCCACATCCCCAATTCACCGAGACCGATCAGCCATGGCTTCCTTTTCTCGGCTGCATGGACTAGGCGTACCGGTTTCGCTGCACTCCCTGCCTCTCCGACCTTTGCACCCCCGCACTGTTTTTCAACCCGGGTGGTGCAGGCCGGAGCACGCGTACCTTCGGCGCCGGGGGATCAATCGGTGTATTTATCTGGAACGACTGTGCTAGTATACAGCCCCTTCCAGGTCGAGCACTGCGACACTCGAGTTCGTAGTGCAAACAGTGACGAGTCTGGGCTTCTTGGTCAATCCCCAGAAGTCCAATTTCGTCCCGACACAGACCCCCATCTTTTTGGTGCACAGCTAGACTGGTCCACGGGTTAGCTGTCCCGTCCCGAGCGGGTGGCGAACATGGTATCGTGTGCGATGTTGCTCCACGGAGCCCCGCATACAAACAACAAAAGCGACCACAAAAACAAAGGCGTTCGCTGGCCTCAGGGTGCTGGGGCTGATGGCCAGTCCGGTAGACCTGGTCCCAGACTGTCGCCTTCATATGATGGCCCTTCAGTTGCACCTTCTGGCGCACTTACCAACCGACCCGGTCGGCACCTCATTACCAAGGTTTGACGATGAACCGCCGCTCACGGAGATAGCTGGGAGGTTGTGGATGCTTCGCTCCACCGGCGCACTCGTGGTTGGGGTGAAGTTCCCAGCTCCTCCTCCAAGACACGTCCTTTCGACGTGACGCGTCGGATTGGGTATGGAGGCTGTCATCTAGGGATGATCGCGTGTTCGGAGGGTGATCATTTGGTTCGCCCGAACATAGCGTCCTTCCCACATCAACTTGCTCGAACTCCTAGCAGTGGTTTACAACCCTCAAAAGGAGTTCAGTCCGGCTGGTGGGCCTGCAAGGTCATGTTTCATTCCGACAACACAACGACTGTAGTGGCGCTAGGTGAACAGGCAAGGGGGGCACCAATTTTCCCCCACGCTCTGTTTACACACCATCGCTTTCTGAATTGTGCAGCAGCTGCGGGATAATCCTCGTTGCGACGCACATTCCAGGGTGTTACCAACATCCTGGGCGTACGATCTATCTCGGGGCCCTACTGGCCGGCCATGAAAAAGAATGGTCCCTATCCCCAACGGGTCGTTCCATATAATCTTCAACGGTTCTACTACCCGTCGATAGATCTCTCGCGTCGCCACGGAATCATCAGCCCCGTGGTTCTGCTCTCGGTAACCACCCCCAGACCGAGCAATGTCGCCGTTGACGCTCTATCTATCAGTTGGGCGGGAATGACAGCGTATGCATTTTCCCCCTTCCTCTGATACATAGCGTTCTTCGCAAGATATCAGAGGAGAAATCACGTCACATGAGCGCCCTTGTTTTGTCCCTCGACACCTTGGTTTCGGCCCATGGTAGAACCCTTCTCGCAGGTCTCAAGGCCTGTTACCGCTGGTTTTCCGGACCTCGTCCGGACATATCGGTCGACCATGTCGGAATCTGAAAGATAGAGCCCCTGAGGTTGCCTGCTTGGGCCTTGTCCGGATTCCCGTCTCCAGTGAGGAGGCCTTTTGTTGAGAGCTGCTAACCTGGCTGCTCGGGGTAGACGCCCAATCACGCTCCAGAACTTACTCCTGTACGTCTACTACCGATGTGCCGACAGAGGATCTCGATCCACTGTTTCCACTGTAGGCCAGTGGCAGACTCTTGGTACTTAGCGATTTGATGCTGGACTGGAGGCCGCCACCGGGCCCCGAAACACTACAAATCTGCTATTCATCGATCCCAGAGGGTTTATGATGATTGAACCAGACTTAACGACTATGCCACCTCAAGCTTCTTCTACTCGACGGGATGTTTAAATACCAGACCCCCTCCTGGAAACCTCAACAAGAGTGTTGGACTTCGCTTGGAGCCCCGTTTGAGCCTATGGAGGACGCTACTTTAGCCAACCTGACGTTGAAGACGGCGTTCCTTATCTTCATGGCTTCGGGACGACGCCAGTCGAGATGCATCGCTATCCTTAGCGTTCTATCCGTTCTCAACGCCGGTCAGCTAAGCTGATTCGCCAGGGTTTCTCGCGAGAACAAGTTAGCGCCTTCTATCTCAACGTCCCCCCGTCATCCATCCCTCCGAAGATAAGCACGGTTTCTTCTAGTCTTGGAGGAGCAGATTCTGGTGGGTCGCTGTTCTCAAAGCTTAAATGGTATGTTTAACAGGACGCGGACCCCCAATCAGTGACCACTAGCCAGTCTCTTCATCAAAACAAAACTTTGCCCCTCACGGGGCCTGCGACCTGAAGGCTATACGCTAGCTAGGTGGGTAGTTAAGATTATCACAGACGCCGCTGCATGTTCCATATTTCCGCAATGTTTCGCGCTCATAATCCACCAGAGATATGCGAGCCTTTACTTTCGACTTTCAGCCGCGGCGTCCTCCCTTGCGAATCTGCTCGGACGGTTTTCATCATGGCCGGCTCACCCCAACTACTTTCACCACAACGTAAGCCTTCGACACGTCAACCCAAAAGCCTAGATTTGCCCAAGCTGTCCTACACAGATCGGGCTTGCAGGACAATTAATGTAAGTGGCAAATTTCTACGTCGCCAAAGGTTCTTGATTTTTGCGCTTGTTGTTTGGGTCTTGATTCGAATTGCTTCCAATTCGAATTCATTTCGATTCACCGCAATCCTGAGTGACAGTTTGCCACCTGCAACCGCTCCTAGTACTGTGCTAATCTGGCCGATGTTTAATGCAATTTGTTACCTCAACATCGGATTGAAGGTAAGCAGATTCCTGTATGATCATATAAGAACAGTGGTGTTCTAAAGACTCGTAAGGAATGCTTGCTTGACCTTCTCCGATGTTGATTCCTGGCCGTCCCCGCGCTGCCGATGTTGATCTTGTCGAGGGTAAGACGAAAAAGGAAGCGATTGTGGGTATGACTTCCACTTGGGGAGGTGACGTCATACAGGGATCGAAATGAATAATTTATGTGGGAATATATTTTCATGGGAGGTCTGCATCTGCTAAAGACAGCAATTTGTTACATCCACATCGGGAAGGTAAGCAAGCATTCCTTTAGCGAGGCATTAGAACAACATTGTTCTTACATAATTGTTAAATGGCTAACCAATTACACATACTTTTTGGGAACTACACATCAGTGATGATAATGACCATGTTAAAATAAATGTCAAATGTGTAGTCACAATATTGGGACTAACCAAACTGCAAGCTCGGAAATCAACTCAATTTCGTAATAAGTTTTTCTTTAATGATATCTCGTGAATATGAATAAAACAGAGGTCTGGAATTCACGAAATTCAATTACTTAGCAAGCTGAACATACCCAGTTTGATCCGCTCGAGCTGCTAACAATGGATCACAACTTTGCTTCCGATCTCAACTCATCCCAGCCGACAAATTCCATAGACGATTTCGAATTGACAGTGATAACGCCACCTATTTTGATAGGCGACCTAATTGCTATATTTATGAGAGTGACTTTAAGACGAGATGACTAGCTCTACCAGTGTCACATACGACCCGATCCATTAAGCACAGATTTTATTGCAGTATGTCCTCTCTCTTGCAATCAGCTATCCTGATTTAGTTAGGATCCTGTTACTCTAACTGGACACTCCATATGGGGAGCCCTCGGGGGCTCGTCCGGGCATACGTGTTCGAGCTAATAAGAGAACATGTGCAAAGTAATAAGCCCAAATGAAAACGTTCATCATGGACCATTTAGAACTAGAAGTTCCTATTAAAGTCACTATCCCAGGTCTACTTGTGAACGTAGCGTTGATCGTCGTCATTACTTACAGTGGGTAACAGGCTTCCCGCTCTGAGGGTGCAAATTTCCCCATCTTGGAAATTTTCCCTCTCAGTGGGGTCAAAAGGCCAATTTTTTTCCCGGTCAGAGGGCTAAAAAACGCTGATTTCGCATGATTTTTGTAACAAAATTTTTTCCCGGCCAAAGTCGTCAGGGGTCGGGGGGGCAACCTGCCCCCTGCCCCTACACTGGTTACGCCACTGCGTACCTACCTCCTATAATAGTAGTGGCTATCGTAGCCGAAAAAGCCTAGAAACCTCAGGCTATCCCCAGGTTTACACACACTGGTGCAATGCAAGTGATTGTCACGAAATGACAATTTTCATGAAGATTTAAAGTGACAGGAGGAGATTTTTTTTAGGACTACAAGTCTCTCAAATTGCACTCGTTCGTAGACCACCGTATCAGAACTTTTTGTAAGTTTTATTGGACAAACAAGACAAAAAGAAAACTGCAAAACCTTGTTTTGAAATTGCCTGCTATCGTAATAGTCCCTATAGAAAACCTGCTTTGAATTTGTGTGCACAACCAATTACTACAGCATCTATAAAGACGGCATATTTGGCTTTTTCACTTCAGGTGTGGATCTAATACATTGGTTAAGCATATTTTCATATGCAACAAAGAACCAGGTTCGACAAAAACAAATTGGGGGTGCTTTCTGGAAATTCCTTCTCTTTAAACCACAAAATGATACTATAGAAGTACATTTTCTGGTTTAAATCTGTGGTTAAGTCTTCATGAGAAATTTCATTTTGGTGTACACTCACAATGCCAGTGTGTGTGAGATCATTATTAAATAGTCACTACTGACTGTTGGTAGTAAAGGAACGTCTAGTTCTGCCGGGTCTGTGATGAACTTTTTCATTTGGGCAAATTGTAGATGATTTGTTTTTTTAAGCCTTTTTTTTTTGCACATCACTGTCAATGATTTGTATTTATTACTGGACATTAGTCAACACTTGGGTGAGTCATTTCACCGAGTTGTATTGTGAATTCAGTAAATCCGCTCTACACGTTTTTTAATACTGTTCTGCAAACTAAAATAGAGCGTCCGTAACGAAAATGTCATCCGATGAAAGAATGCATCTTATTTGCTCGTATTAGGGTTGCATTGCGACTACTGTTGGGACTAGTGTATAGTTATACGCCCGTGGCAGTATACCGACCAAGTGCAAGGCAGCATTCAATTCTTGAGAGCGCCTTACAATACACATCATCCTCTTGCTTCGTGAAGCTGATTCGTCCGCCGATATAATAATGCATCTGATCTGGCCAAGCAAGGGAAGATAGTCTTTTTTATAGCTGCTTGCATGATAACAGGGTGGGCCTATGGTACAAAGGATAAAACCAAATTGAAAAATTAAAAAGGACCGAACAAAAGTCGCCACCATTGTGAAGAGGCAAGATGAATTGTGCATAGTCAGTTTTTAATGACCATCCCTAACGAAATGCTACCATTAATATTATGTTGACAAATCCTCGTGTTCCTGTCAAGTCATGTATGCAAAACCATGGATTCGGCAAAACACAGCCCAGTTCAGTGAGCCCAATAACTTAGCCTAATCGGCATTGCGGCATGGCAGTTCAGATTCGCGGGTGAGGTTAGGAGTCCTCAACTCGACGAGGTTGCTGTACTTCTCCGATGCGATGAACTAAGTAGCTACATGACTTCATTCGATTTTTCCTGTCTTTTACACATTAAACCCTAACCCGGACCGGGTCGTTTTGCCGGCCGACGGCCCACATGCAACAAAGGCAATCTTTTTTAATTTTTTAACGGCCAGATGCAACGAGAGCCAAAGCTGGTTTCATTGCATCTCCGCCGTTTTTCCCGGCACAGGAATTAGTAGCGTAAAGTCAATAACGGCCAGATGCAACAAACACAATCCGTCATTTTCCCGGAAGACGGCCTAGATGCAACGAACGCAATCGCGTCATTTTCCCCGCGAAGACGGCCCAGGTGCACTGAAACGCATCGCGATTTTCCCGGAAGACGCCCCGGATGCATGACACGCATTGCGACAAGTTCGATCTTCTGGCCGGAAAACGCCGAGAAGCAATGAAACGCATCGCGCCCAATTCTATCTTCGCCGGAAAAACGGCCGATATGATGAAACGCATTGCGCCAAATTCGTTTCTTCTGCCGGGAAAACGCCGAGGATGCAATGAACTCATCGCGTCAATTTCCGGGGAAACGTTCCGAGATGCAATGAGAAACATTGCACCTTCTGCGGGAACTGGCCGAGATGCAATGAAACCAAAATCTTCCCCAGAGCTGAAAACTTTCCAAAATTAATTTTAAATATTGTTAATTTCTAATTTCTTCTAGAGCAAATTGAATTCTAACAAAATCTTTTGGTTAACACGAAATATGAAGATTTACAGCCTATATGTAAAATTGTTTACGCGTAAGCAAAGTTTAAAGCTTCCCCCCAAATTTCGCAGTGGTTTCACGCAAGGCTTAGGTTAAAACGTGAGGAAACCTTTGCGTAAGAAAGTTCACGCAAGGCCTATAGGAAAAAGCGCTGCCGTGGCAAGCTACGTTAAATGCTAAGCTTTGGTGTAATTTGAGGGTAAAAATAGTCTAAAAATGCAAAATTTACACCAAAGCTTAGCATTTAACGTAGCCGGGCCACGCAGCGCTTGTTACAAAAGCACGGCAAAAGCAACCCTAACTCTCTTACTTTTTGGCGCTGTTTTTAACCCTCAATTTACACCAAAGCTTAGCATTTAACGTAGGCGGGCCACGGCAGCCGCGACGTTAAATTCTAAGCTTTGGTGTACATTTGAGGGTTAAATCCCGTCTAAAAATGATACCGTTAGGGTTGTTTTTGATGTGGCTTCGTTAGCACGACAAAATACAACCCGGACGGATCCAAGGTCGAGGTCCGCTTTCCTTGGTCTTTAGACTTAAGTGGTTCTGGTTTGATCCAGGGGCCGGCTCGGCCCTTGCCAGTATTTTGTCGGCTGATATGGTAGTGCACCTTGCGCCAACATTTGTTACGCAGCAGATCGGGTGTTTTCCCACTAGTTGGTGATTTTACCGGGAGTCGGCTCTCGCTGGAGAGAGAGAAAAATGGACAAGTGCCGTTGCGACTCTGGATTTTGCTCTATGGACGCTTTCTGTAGCGGTAACTTGGTTTGTGTACAAAAATGTGTCATGCGCAGAGGTAAAAAAGCCGGCCTGTAGCGGCTTGGGGCGTGTTCGGGGACAGAACCGTATATAAATATAAGAGGGGTCCCGAGCCATGCCCAAGCCACTACAGGCGGCTTTTTCTGGCGTGGCAGTAAGGTTCCGCTCTGGACCTTTTCATTTTCACCCAACAGGTACCTATTGATCTTGGGTGATCTCTTGTAAGAGCAAGGAACCGGGTCATGTTCCCGGCTTACCGTAATTCGCTCTCGTGAATCGCTTACATCAAACACACATCCCTCTTATATACTTTTCGGTCCCAGATGCAGGCCTCATCCACTACTGCGGCTTTTCTGGCGTAGGCAGTCAAGCGGTCCGCTCATTGTTCACCTAGTGTACCAATTGGATCTAGGGTGATCTTTCACTTCAGACACACCATCACTCTTATATATATACGTTCTGGTCCCGAACCAGCCCCAGCCGCTACAGCCGGGTTTTTTGACCTCTGCGCATGCTACGTTTTTGTACACAACCTAAACCTACCGAAAGCGTCCCTAGATCAAAATCCCAGATTTCGCATACGGCACCAGTCCAGTTTGAGCTCGCTTCAGCGGATATCCGCTCTCGGTAAAATCACCCACTATGGGGAAACGCCCGTCTGCTACTACAAAAAATGTATGGCGCAACACACTACCTCCTCTGCTCCCCCCCCCAAACCCCTGCCCAACGCGGCGGAATATTTTTGGTTGGAAGCCAAGGCAGGCCACGGGCTGATGTTTTCCGCGGAGAGGGTATTGGTATTTGCGCCACATTTTTTTAGCCGCAGCCCCGGTGTTTTTTCCGACTAGTGAGTGATTTTACCGAGAGCGGCTCTCCGCTGGAGAGAGCTAAAATGGACGGTTGCCGTATGCGAAATCTTGGATTTGATCGAGGGACGCTTTCGGTAGCTTTACATGGGGTTGTGTACAAAAATGAAGCATGCACATAGGTCAAAAAACCCGTCCTGTAGCGGCTGGGCCTTGTTCGGACCAAACGTATAATATAAGAGGGATGACTGTTGAGAGAGAAAAGGGATAGGCAAAGTGGCATTTATTGGTTTTGAAGAGATCGACACCGCTAAGCGCGATTGCTCGAGATCGATTTTAAGACGCTTTACCCTCAGGAGAAAAAGAGAGAGGGCATTTACCCACGAACCGCCTATAAAGCGGGCCAAACCTGATTTTGAGCCCGGGTCCTTCGGGCCATGGTTTTTTTGCAACAAATACGATAGTGTTTCGGTAATAGAGTTCAAACACGCGTAAAAGGCGGTGAAACCTCTCGGTACGCCGAGCTTCTGATGCCGGGTCATCCGGACACATGGTTTTGCGACGAATACTGGCGGATATAACACGGACCATTATGCCGATGAAAAGAAAAAAAAAAAAAAAAAAAAAAAAAAAAAAAAAAATTTAGGATGAACCGGCTAAATGTCAGGTCATACTCGGTGCGTGTGCCACTGGAACCATGTAATCCAGTGCTATCCTGATGCATGTTCGAGTCTCCGGCGAGTAATCTGGAGCTCCCACATCGGGTGTGGAGGGAGTCTCTGGACCCCTGTCATAATTAAAAAAAGATCGGCAAAGGGTATCCTCACTATCTTGGAGCCCATTCAGAGGAAAACCAAACATTTAGACTTTTGGACATTTTTTTTATTATGTATGTTTTTTTGCGGATTTTCTAATGTTGTCAAAATTTTTAGTAATACTTTTTAGTTTTGGTGACTACCGGTCTAATCGTAGCCCGGTTGTGTCGCGTGGTTTAGGGTTGCTTTCAGGGTTTTTTAGTTTAAAAAAAGTAAAAAAAAACTCTATGATTAATTTTAATTTTTTATTTTTTCAGGTAGTGTTGACTAGCAACAAGATGACTGATAGGGAACCACCGTTATACAAGACGACTTGACCACTAGGGAAGGAGAGGTTTTTTCAATCAATTGTAGCATGGATATTAGCTCCGCTGGTAATGGCGAACAAGAATCACAATCCCACTCTAAGGCCAAAATAGACGATGATAATGTTGAATCAGAGACTGAAACTCCAAGGAAGCCCCCCCAAAAAAGGCTAAACGTGTAAGTCCCGCTAGCTGAAAAGCAGGCCGCAGCTGCCGCAGCAGCAGCCAGCTGAATCACAACCTAGGGCATCACCAAAGGTGTGAAGAAAAAGAAAAAAAGGACCAGATATGGAGAAACGGCCAGTCACTGCGGAAAGCCAATCGCAAAAGCCCTCAGATACAGGCAATTACAGTTCCACTGACGACGAGGACACGTCCTCAAGCAAAGACTAAGGAGACTTAGCCATAGCCCCAAAAATGACAAACGAAGGCTAGTACTTCAAGTCCGATCCTCACAAAGGTACAAGAGTCACGTGCAAGTCAGACCGCTAAGTCTCCGGGAAGAACAGGTGCCAATGGCCAAGCACCACAGGCAAGGCAGATTTCTAGTGAGACCGACAGGTCTCCGAGTAGAGCACGTCAGACCGCTTAGTCTACGAGTAGAGCACGTCAGCCGCTAAGTCTACGAGGAGAGGCACAGCTAGTGGCAATCACCAAGGCAAGGCCGAGTTGACGTCATAACGCATGGTGCCCTGCTAGAACACAAACCCAAGCCGCCCAAGTAGTTAGACGAAAAACACTAAGGCAAGTTCTAGCTCTAGTCAGGCCGAAAATGCTCGTGCTCTTAAGTGACTTCAGGTTGCGGAAATCACTTACGGTTTTCTTCCGCCCGAGATCAGTGACGGATCAGATGGACATAGGTAGGGACGTGAACAGTCCGGTGACAGTGCCCCAAGTGACCGTGCCCAAGTGATAGTTTGGATGACGATGACGCACTCAGATCTAGTAGACATTCTGCTGACGTAGTTAGTGCTAATGACCAGGCACTAGCTTCAGATGATAATGATTGATGATGAAGAGGAAGATGACGCGCCGCCCGCACGCCCTAGACGCCGGCGGCACGTCCCCGTAGGCAAAGGGCCCCACGACCCAAACAAAAGAAGGTATTTGTTGAACCAGACTCAGATAATGACACGGGAGAGGCCCCTCCAAATCTAAACGGCCACTATCCACAAGATAAAGAAGGGTGGTCGCGAAATATGACCAAAATCCGTACTCCTGATTTCAAACCAACGAACCTTTAGGTCCTGCATTTCAAATACCTGCAGATGATGCCCTTAAATTTTCTACAAATTCGTTACGGTTCATTGTTCACTTTGATCAGCCGCGTCACCAATGAAGTAATCCGTGAAGAGAACAGGAATCGTGAAAAAGATGACCCGTTATCTATCAAAGAAACAGCCCCCCCAGATATGACCGCTGTTCGGCTAGACGGTAACCCCGGTCTCTGCCCTGTCTCTGGGTTTAGAGCCCACTTGGTTAAAGATAAATGCTAGGACTAGGGGCCGAAAACTAAAAACTAGATGACTTTAGCGTACCACCCCCGACAGCCCTGCCAACCCACTTGTCCAAATTGCACATGGCTCTGAATTAACACTAGGTAGGGAGTATCACGCCGAGACTGTACGAATCAGTAGGGAAACTGTCTCCAGCAGTATTGATTCACAAGTTAACGTGACTCAATACCTTGCGCACATCACGGTTAATTTTGAATGCTACTCCGGGGACCCCATATATGAAACACCACCAGGTGGTATCAATGGCATGCGACATAGGTATCA